>JAOXJP010000012.1:12168270-12182180 GCA_025762735.1 Platanus orientalis | reverse complement strand
GTTGGAGTGGGGGAAGGAGAGTAGAGGGGAGAGAATTTATGTTGTGGACCCAAATCCAAAGGTTATAAATGGAAATCTAAAAGATTATTAATGGACAATGAATTATTTTATTACTGTTTTTCCATTAAAATACCCTTTTTTTGAATTATTTTAAAATTCGATACCTTTTTTACAAACATTTTTAAATACCCTATTATTTGGCAATTTTGCCAAAAACTTGATGGATGATTTGGAAAAAATCCCAAAAAATAAAAACCTATATAAGTCACCGGAACCAATGCCCTCCTTCTTCTCCTACTAAAAAGCCCAAAGGCTTCTCTTCTTCTGCTACGCACCTCAAGTAAGGCGAATTTCTTCTAAATATTCAATTGTTCTATATTTTTTACCCACCTTCTAGTAAATTTATCTGGACTTCGATTTCTTCAGAACCAGAAACCACAATCTTCGTTATTCAAACCCTAGAAAACATCACCCAAAAAAAAAAAAAAAACCCTAGAAAACTAAATCGCGGAAATCCGCCGAAACGCCACGGCTCGATCGCCGCAGAAAAAACCATTAGAGGAACGCAACGAAGCTGGTATCGTAGTTATTTGCAGAAAGGATTAAAATGGATCCTTCCATCATGAAGCTCCTCGAAGACGACGAGGTTTTATTGATCTCTCCTTCTTACAATTTTCTCCCTCTGTAATCGTTTCTCTATAATGGATACTTCAACGCTGGATATTTTCCTGCTAAGATCTAAAGATATTTTCGAAACGTTACAGTATTTTAAAATGTTTGCAGGACGAAACTATACATTCTGGGGCAGATGTGGAGGCGTTCACCGCAGCCCTAAATAGAGACATTGAAGGAGATACCTCTACTTCTCAGCCCTCAGATTCAGAGAATGGTACGATTAGCATAACTGTTATGCATCTCTCTCTCTCTCTCTCTCTCTCTCTCTCTCTCTCTCTCTCTCTCTCTCTTGTGGTATGTTAATTTAATCGTGTATGCATAGAATTTTTGGTGCATTTTGAACTTTGATTGTTAGTCTTGCTACAAGCAAGGACAAGTAAAAATAATTGACGAAGAGCAAGGTCAAGTAAAAGGAACAAGCGAACCTGAAAAAATCAATGCGAAGTGTTTAGTAAGGAGAAATGTTGGATGATTAAGGACTCCTGTAGATAATTGCAAGTAGGTTGATTTATATGTAGTATGTGCTGTATGGTGTTGGGGTGAATCAATATATGCATTGCGTTCCTATCTTGAAGTCCATGCTCATGTTTTTGAAATATTAGCAATTTCCAGGAAAGGAGTGTAGAGTATGGAAAGTGTTGGGTTTCAGTGTTCTTAAATGTAGATTGGGCATGCTTCCTTGCTGGTAGATGGCTTGTTCTTGGTAGTTAACGTGAGGAGGTGGAGCACAACGTGTGACTTAACATTGCGTTATGTGCATATTCCCTCTCAATAAAATTCAAAAACAAAGGAGATGGTCCAGAATGGTGTTTAACGTTGGTGTAAGCATCATCGAAATAGAGATGATTTCCTGATGGAACTCTGAAATTTCGACTTTATGGGATTTTCCATGGTGCTTGGGGGTTGGGGAGGGAGGGGGGGGGGTTGGTTCAATGTGATTAGATATTCCCATGAAAAGAGAGGGGAAGCAGAGTAACTCGTTCCATGAGAGGTTTTAATAAGTTCATCAACAATTGTGCCCTCACTGACCTACTTTCAAATGCTTAGATTCTCTTGGTCAAACATGTAGGCTAACCCCATTTGTTGCATATTGGATAGATTCCTTATCTTGTCAGATTGGGAAGTCCATTTTGGTCATTCGACTGGGTAGCACTACTTGTGCTCACTCAATTGAAATAAAATCTTTACATAATTCATCAAAAAAAGAAAAACTCAACATACCCTCCCTAAAGGAACTTATGATCATGTATCCATCATCATCCACCCATTTGTAATTAGAAGAGGCCCTTCGCTTCTCCGTTTTAAAAACATGTGGCTATCGTACACCCAGTTTCATAATGAGATATCGTCTTCGTGGTCAAGTCTACATGTGGATGGGTGTAAAGGTTTTAAATTCTTTAAGCTATCAAAGCAAAACTTAAGGTTTGGAATAAAGGGGTGTTTGAAACATTGAGGAATCAAAAGATAAAATCTCTTTGGACTTGGAGATCTTTGATAGAATTGAGGAATCAAGAAACTTGGAAAGTAACAAGTAGGAAGAAAGGTGCAAATTGAAAAGGATTTTGAAACGATTGTAAAAAATTAAGAAATTCATTGGAGACAAAAATCAATGTTTAAGTGTTCAAAGAAGTGAATGGGAACACCAAATTTTTCCATAGAATGCCAAAGTCTAGGAGATGTAAAAACCATATCACAAGTATCCAAATTGAAGGTAGAAGTATCAAAGGCTCAGAAGAAATTGAAAAATCTTTCACTCAGTATTACGATGAATTTTATGCATCTCCCGCCAATTTGTGTAAGGTTTTGGATGGCTTGGAATGGGGCTCTATCTCGAGTGAGCAAGTTGAATGGTTGGAAAGGCACTCCGAGGAGGATGAAATTCATGGCCCTATCTTAGAAATTGATGGAGAAAAAGCTGTGGGACCGGATTACTTTAAAGTCACTTCTTTAAAAAATGTTAAGATGTGGTGAAAAGTGATTTGATCCTTGTCTTTAAAGAATTTTATGAGAGGAGGATTAATAACAAGAGCATGAATTCAACTTTAAGGCAATCCCTAAGAATTTTTTTCTTTCATAAAAAGGAATTCAACTTTTATTGCCCTGATCCCTAAAAAGGAGGACTTATTGGACTAAAGGATTATTGACCTATCAGTTTAATTGGTTGTGTCTATAAAATCATCACAAAAGTCCTTTCTAAAAGAATTAGGGAAATCATGGGAGACATAATCTCAACATTTCAAGGAGCATTTATAAGTGATAGACAAATCTTGGATGAGATCTTGATTCAAACAAATGCATGGAGGAAATTAAATCAAAGGGGAGGAAGGGCATCGTTCGTAAAGTGGACCTTGAGAAGGCTCATGATCCTGTAAAATTGGGACTTTCTTGACTATGCCTTGAACCAAAAGGGGTTTGGGACTCAATGGAGGAATTGGATAAGTGGGTGCTCCACTATGAAATCCTTGTAAATGGCATATCTAGAGGTTTCTTCCAAGCAAAAAGAGGGCTCCGGAAAGGTGACCCACTATTGCGTTTCCTCTTCACCATAGTGGCTAACACTTTAAGCAGATTGGCTTCTAGAGCCAAACTTAGGGACTTTGTCAAATGATTCAAGATAAGAAAGGGCAATGTATCGGTTTCTCATTTACATTTTGCCGATGATAAGTCATTTTGCGAGGTTAGGGATTCTTGCATCTACAATTTGAGAATCATTTTGAACTATTTTAAAAGGATAACAGGTCTTAGGGTGAACATGGAAAAAAAGTAAAATTGTGGGGTTAAACATATTTGAAGGAAAACTTGACTCATATGTCCATTCTCTAGGTTGGGCAATAGAAAAATGAACCCTAAAGTACCTTGGCCTGCCTTTGGGGGAGGGGGGAATCCTTTTTTATCAAATTTTTGTCTCCGATTGTGGAGAAAATGTCGAAACACACAAGTTCATGGAAAAGACTACATGTCCTTGGGGGGTTGTATTGCTTTAATAAAATCAACTTTGTCTAACCTCCCCATCAACCCATCTACTACATGTCTTTGTTTAAAGCCTTGGTTAGGGTCGTCAAGGCAATAGAGAAATTACATTAAGGATTTTCTCTGGGACCTTGGTGACTCCAAGAAAGACCATTTTATCAAATGGGAAGTGGTTTGTAGCCTGATTGACAAGGGAGGTCTGGGTTTAGGACACCTCATTGAGGGTAATGATGCTCTGTTGGCCAAATGGTTATGAAGATTCCCTCATGAACCAAATAGTATTAGCAGAATCCATTCACATTTTTTCCAACGCAACATATACGAGCCGGGTAGAGGGGATATGATTAGATTTAGGGAGGATGTTTGGTGATGTGAAATTCCTTTGTGTTAGAAGTTTCAATGAGTATTTTCAGTATCCTACAATAAAGGATTGTTTATCTCGCATTTTTCTACCCTTTTCTAACTTAGCATGGGATCTTGGTCTTCAATGTGGCATAAGTGATTCTGAGTTGGATGAGATTTCTTCCCACCTACACTTTCTTTCCGAAGCTTTCATTGATCCAATGACCCAAGATTAACGTATATGGTCCTTATCCTTGGATGGGCTATTTGATCCACTTTATCTTTGCACTCATTGAATTTTCAAAGTCTCAAATTTCAATTTCATTTCATTATTTCCTGCAAAGTTGGTATGGCATATTTAGGCTCCTTCGAGATAAGGCCCTTTGTTGGGAAGTGGCCCATAAATGTATGAATACGGGTGACATGCTATGTTGTTAATGAAAGGGTGGCACATTCTACCTCATGTGTGCTTTTTATGTCATAAGGATGGGGAATTGGCCCAACGGTAAGGCTTACCGTTAGCGTCCCTAGTGGCGCGGGTTCGAGTCACGGAAACAGCCACTCCAGAAATGGGGGTAAGGCTGCGTACATCTTGCCCTCCTTAGACCCCGCGTTAGCGGGAGCCTCATGCACTAGGCCACCCTTTTTTTTCAATTTGCAAGGAGATATGGTGTTATTTTCGTAACCTGTTCGGCATGTCTTTAGCTTTCTCCTAGGACATTCAAGATTTCTTGTGGAGTTGGCTTCTAGCTCCCTTTGCTAGGAAGGGCAAGCTTCTTTGGAGATACGTACCCATAGTCACCCTTTGGATATTATGGGAAGAGAGGAATTGCAAAATATTCCTTGACAAGAGAAGGGATACTAGGCATGTGATAGAGATCACCTCCCTTAGAGTTGCTTTTTGGGCCTCCTTTCGAGTTATTCCACGGAATCTCATTTGACACTCTCATTAGGGATCTCTCTTCCATTGCCAGTTTTGCTCCACATTTTCCTCAGATTAGACATACATGGCGGCCTCCATTGGGTCCAGCCTTAAAGCAGAATTTCGATGGTTGCTCTTTGGGTAATCCTGGCTCCTCTGGCATTGGTGGCATTTTAAGAGATGTTGATGTTCTTGCATTTAGGCATTCTCTGGGCTGTTGCTAATGGGTGGCGCCATCATAGTGGAGATGAAGACATTGTTGTATGGATTACGGTTAGTCCAATATATGGGCATCCATCACCATCAATTGGTGGAAGGAGATTTTGGTAATGTCTTTGGATGGATGAAAAACGGAAGCAAAGGCCCTTGGAGGTTACCGCGTCTTGTGAAGGAAGCACTTTCCCTGTCCATGTTATTGAATATCTCATTCTTTTGGATTCCTAGAGTGGCTAATTTTGTTGTGGATGGCCTAGGTAAAAGCGGGGTGCACAGGGATATCATGTATATCAGGTGTGATTTGGATGTTCCCATTATGTAGTGGTTTTTTTGGGGCTTGTCCTTTTTCTTTCTCTCTCTCTCTCTTTTTCTTTTCTTTTCTTTTCTCTTCTCTTCTTCGCATGTATTTCTCTCTTATTATTTTCTTCTTGTACTGTTCTCTTTTTCAATCTTTGAATAAAGTTGTCTAGTTATCAATAATAATAAAAAAAAGACATCTAGGCACCCGCCTGAGTAGGAGTGTTGTAATTCGAGAGCAGGTTATTATGGCCTATGAGTTTGTTTATTGGCATTCTTTTATCCTTTTATCATCTGTTAATGGTATTATTTAAGATACTGTTTAGCATTTTACTAAGATGGTGGTTTTGCGAATGGAAAGACTAATTCACTCCCCTCCAAAAAATAAAAGAAAAAAAGAAGAAATCCTACACAAGATACAATTATCCTATGAATAACCAAAACATTGTGATTAAGATATCTTTTACCTTCTCCCTTCTTAGTGTACTATTCCTTATGATTTTAATATGTTTTTTTCATAGGAATTGTTTGAGTGTATTGCATTCTTCATGATGTGTGCAACCTGAAAATGCAGCTGTCTTGCCCCATGGTAGCAATTCTACATCCAGTCAGTTGTTTCCACAGTGGCAAAATTCCAGCCAAGAAGAAAAAGTAACCAGCCAAAATCAACAAGAAGAATCAAAGATTTTGCTGCCTCAACCACAGCATTCATCAAAAACAGAGCTAATGCAACATGGATCTGGTGTTGAGAACCAGCAGCAACAAATTTTTAGCTCACAGGAACGCAATGAGCTCTCTCTGCTACAGAAAAAATCCAATGATGATCAGCAACTGCAGCAGGCGGAACAAAATTCCCTCCAGTTTTCTCAAAAAAGTGGAGTCCAGATTTCTGAACAAAATCCTGTTCACTTCACAGATCAGGATGGAATGCAGCTTGCAGACAGCCAACATCAATATCCAAAATTACAGAAGATGAATAATCAACTGGCACCGACAGCAGTCCAAGCAAATAATCCAATGTCTCGTAGTAAACAAGTACCATTTGCTTTGTTGCTCCCAGCCATACGACCCCACCTAGATAAAGATAGATCTATGCAGCTTGAGACACTTTTTGACAAATTGAGGGTGAGGGTCTTGCATGAATGTTTGTTAACTACTCTGTCGCTTGTGTGAATTGAACTGGTTATAATATTTGATATCTAAATGCTAATTTCCATTACTTTAATTCTTAGAAAAATGAAATCAACAAAGAGGGCTTTATCAGGCTCATGAGGAGTATTGTAGGGGACCAGATGCTCAGACAGGCAGTAAGCAAAGTTCAGATGCAGGCAAGTAGATCATGAGTATAATATAATTTTGTGAAAACACGCTCTATAAAAAAACTACTTTATGTGAAATTTCAGGAACAGTCTAAGGCTCAGTCTGCCCGTAACTCACAGACAGGATCCCACCAATTTCAGTTACAGTCTCAAGCTCCTTCACAGCAGCAGCAGCAGCAACTCAAAATGCCAAGTGCATCACAGTTCAGAGATCCACAATCATTTGCACAACTTCATCCGAAGGGTCACAAGTCTCCTACTGACCTGTCTCACGTTTCCACTTCAACAGTTCAAGTACAAGCTAATTCAAGCTTTCCAACCACAGAAAACAGCTCTCAGAAGTCCAGAGAGACAGAGCAACAGTCAGATTCACAGGGGAAGCATGTAAGTCAAATGCCTCCTGCCAACATGAGCACGGTCAATAAGGAAAGGGAGATCCCTGCAATTCAGATGCAAGGACTTGACAAGCAGCAGCAACAGCATGTGCACCTTCCACAGACATCTTTCCAGATGTATGGGGGCACAGTTGGTAATTATCATACTTCTCATGCATATTCTGGGCCACCTCTCAGTGGTGCAACAATTTCTCATAAGTCACAAACTCAAGATTCACAAATGAGGCAAGTTCCACTTCATCAAAGTACGGTTTCAAATCATGTAGGAGGGGCAACTCAACCCATAACCATGATGAGCATACCAAAATATGAGATGCAAAACTCTCTCAATGAACCAAAGAGGTTACAGGGTGGATCTTTGTCTCAATTGACAAACCACTCAACACTGCAACAAAATCCAGTTCCATGGCAGTCATCAACGAATAAAGAGCAAAAAGGTGGTGCTTCATCATCGATGGCTTATGTAAAGCAGGAATTAGTTGATCAGACTTCCGAGCAGCAACACAAATCCCGATTGTCAGCTTCCCAGGGTTCATCTTCTTTTGGTTCTGTACAGGTCGACCAGTATGAAACCACACAAAAGCAGCCTGCTAGAATTGCTGGCTCAACATCTACAAGTTTGGTGCCTACAAATTCAGTTTCAGGTTCCATGGCAACACAACTGGATGCTACAATGGCGGTATGCATTGTTTTTATCATCTAGACTTCTCTGCTTCAATCAGATGTATAAAATTTTGATAGATTAATTTTTGTAGTTGCTTATGAAATCATCCATATAAACATGCGATTGGACATGTTTGAAGGACTCAAGCTGTAATGTCTAGAACATAGAGTTTCAGTAAAAATTTCACTGGCTCTGATCAGTTGGTTGAACAGAAAAAGAAAATTGTTTAAGCAACTAGCTATGAGCCTGGGCCTTCTCTTGGTGGGTAGGCGCTTATATTGTCATCCATAAGAACGTGGAAATAGACAGGCTTTGAGAGAACAATCTGAAAGTGTAGATGTCATTTAGGGTTTGTTCTCAGAATTCCATTAGAAAGACTATCAACTTCAACCATTGAGTATCAACATGGTCGGGTTGAATTCGACAAGTTTTTATGGCATATCTAGACGTGAATTCATTGTCCAAGATTGTACATTCGACACTACAATGGTATCTGTGATGCATGATGCATGTATATTCAATTGCGAGTAGGGCTGTCAATGAGCCAAGCTTGAGCCTTATTTGAGGCTTGGTGAGCCTAGCCTAAGCTTTGATTTAATCTTGTTTCGGTAGTGAGCTTGAGCTAAGCTTCACTATGCTCAGCTCGCTAAAAGCTCGGCTTGTTAAGAGCTTGGTTTGGTTAATAATTTTAAAATAATATTATATATTGTGACAATATTAATGTTCAAATAAGACAAATTAGGCTAATGGGCCCATTAGGATGTTGGGCCTTTTTTTTTCCTGGTGAGCCGAGCCTAAGCTTGGCCTTCATGTGACGAGCCGAACAAAGACCCTAGGAATTACACAAAGCAATGGAAATAAATAAACGAGATTTCGACTCTCAAGTCAAGCACACTTTTCAGTTAGGATAATCAACTAGTAAATCTACTCTAGACTAAGAATTTAACCAAATAAAGCCTTAAAACAAGATCAGTTGCAATGCAAACAATATGAACTACTCTCAGACTTTATGAAATCAGCAAACAAACAATGGAATAAAGATCTAAATAAGAATAGATAAAGAATAAAGTAAAGGCTAGGAAGATAATAGACCAAAAAGTAGGTTTTGGGCAGGTTTATAGGTTCAGTTCTGGGAATGGGACAGCAAATTATAGGTAATCGTGGGTCAGATCTAGGCTCAGGTTCCCAGGACAGAGATAATACGGTAACCAGTCAGGCTGGACAGTAGGTAAAATCAAAAGGGGGAACTGCAGTAGGGTTTTGGGTGCTGTATTAGGTTAGGTTACAGGCTACAAAAGAGGGACTTAATAATGCTGCCTTAGTGGTTAAAACATAACATATTATTGGTGTTCACTTTGGGACTGATGCAGCATAACAATCCAAAAGAAGAAGAAACAAGAAAGAAAGGAGAGAAGAAGTAAGAAAAGATAGAGAAGAGAAGGGAGAGATTTACTCGTTAGATGAGAAGAAGAATAGAGATTTGAGGGGATACCACACCCCAAGAGGAAAAAAAAACGTGAGATATCACAGCCAATACGAACACACGTGTTCATTTTAAATTTGTTCATCTCAAATCTGATTTCATTCATACTAATCGTTGGCCTTTAAATAGGCTTTACAAGATTTTTTCAAATAAGAGAATCCTGATAAAATAAAATTCCTACCTTATGTATACTTTCCTAATTACAAAATATATCTAAAGATAAGATTCCTACCAAAAGAAGATACTTAACTTGCACATCTATAGGACTGCTGACTTGGCCAAGTGGGCCCCCAAAATATCTCCAAATATTTCCCACAATCTTGGAGAAAAAATCTTCAAATATTCTCCATAATTTTGGAGAATATTGGACTACTGAATTGGCATTGTGGGTCCTTCAAATATCTCTCAAATATTCTCAAAAATGTTAAAGAATATTTTGAGATATCTTGCAGCTCATATTGTGGGTTCTATGGACTGAGGTGGCAGTCCATAAAAGACAAAAAAAACCCCAATTACCAGTCTTTAACTCCCTAAAAACTTCACATTTTTCAGCCATATGACAAGTATACCCTTGAAAAAAATCTTATTCTATCCCTTGACAAACATGCCTTATTACATTAAACCCCTTTAGACTTAAAATAATTGCAAAACCCCTTTTAAAACATAAAATTAACTCTACACTTCTAGACATTCCATGGAAGGCTATCCATGGTCTTCTAAATTCTTCTTAACATAGTATGCTCTCGCATCATACTCGGGTTTGAAAAAGTTTGTCCACGAACTTGTTGGAATAGAATCTTCAAATTCGAGGATGAAAACTTCATCTTGAGGGTCTTCAATTAGTTAGGACAGCAACATTGAATGGATTATAAAGGAGGTCACCATGTGGTCATCTTGAGGCGTGCTTACTTAGGCTGAAACTTGTCTTTCACGTGTTCTTCATTGTCTTCAATTTGTGGTTAATCTTAAGGGACAATGGAGGTTGGTTCATGGTCCTTAGTTGACACCATTTGTTGGGAAACTTCTTTGGATGTTGGCTCATGTTCTTTGGAAGATTCTATTTTCAAAGGAAAATCCTCATTTGGTATAGGTTCTTTTGGACTTGACGGCTCATTTGGATTGGGTAGTTATAGTAAGGTTTTGAGACCATACTATTACATCTAAACTAATGATTCAAATTAATGAATAATAAAATTTAGGGTTGTTGTACTTGCAAGTATATAAGTGTTGTAGTACTGTACAAGGTTGAATCCATAGGGATTTAACTTGTGTAACAAAAACAAAGATTACGAATAAAGAAAAAAAAAAGAAAAGAAACTTAATTTAGAGTTTCCACACCGTAGTATAGAACAAAAATTAAGTCACATGAAAGAAACAATAATAAAGAGAACTAAGGTTTCAAGGATTCATTTAATAATTTTTAACTTTTTTTGGATCATTATATCACGGTTAGAATTGAATGAAAATTCTATCAAACTGGAAGATCATACCATTAAAACCTTAATAAAATTTAAATAAAAAGATGATTGCATAATTGAATGATGTAAATAATTACATACTTAAACAAGTCATAAGGATTTTCTAAGCATTTACCATACTCAGACCGGAGTTAACGATAAATCAAAGAAAGTTTATAAACTTGAACAATAAACAAACAAAACAAAATACTCAATTAAAACAACTATCATTTAAATTCAATAATCAACCAAAAATAATATTACAAATTACCAAATTTCACCTCTAACCTTAGTCAGACCTTTAGCCCATCATCCTTACAACAAAAGCCATGAAAGAAAGATTAAAACCTAAAAAACAAGAAAAGAGAGGAGTAGAAGTAATGATTTCGTCCATAGCTACTCTCCTTTAGAGAAAAAGTAGAGAGAGATCCTAGGCCAAAAGATTTCTCTATTTTCTAAATTCTTGACTTTCCAAATTCGCTCAAACTTACCTTTTATTTTTTATCCTCAAATCGTCCAAATCTAGGATTTGTCGTAAAATATGAAATTGTAAATCTTTGAATCTTCTTTCTACGCTATTAATCTTGTCTTAATCCGAGAGTTGAAAGATATGGTCAAAATATTGAGAGTGACTCAAAACTTTCTTTTTAGCATTTTTTCCAATTTAGGCAGGGAGTGAAGATATTTTTGCACGCCTCACACGTTTTTGACTTGATTGACCCATGATTGAGCTGGTTCAATGTCTAATCATCATTCTTTATTAATCTTGACCCTTGAATTCTCTTAGATGCTTGATCTTCACTTGATTAAATTGATTGGTGTTGATTTCCATCATCTTTTGGCTTTATCTCCATGGTTAAACGTTATTAATGGACCTCAATCTCTAATTGGGATTTTCTTAAGCTCCTATTAGAGAAAATACATACTTCAGTATAAATGTAAAAAAGTATATATATAATAAATGTAATAATGCCTATTGTAATTGAGATAATAATGCAATTTTAAGCAGCCACAACTAATAAGCTTCAAGAAGCATGTTTCTACATTGTAAGTAGCACATCTTTCCGCAATCTATGTTTTCCCTAAGATCACTTCACGGTATTTCGATGAGATCTTGCATCCCGCACAATCTATGTATCTTCCCATAGAGAATTCAATGGCATGTTTGTCATCATAATACCCACAATATGCATGATCTTATTCATTTTGCTCGATGTTCTCCACCACACTTGGAGAGATCAAGTTTTCTTCACTTAAATTAGTAATTATAACCTTTAAGAGTCTCCTGGATGGAAGGGAAAACTTGGTTCTAACCTCCATCATTCATGGGACTCAACTAGATAGAATTAGCTGAAAAAACTGGAAGCTTTGATACCAAATTTGATGCAGTAAATAGTCCAAAAGAAGAAGAAACATGAAAAAAATGAGAGAAGAAAAAAAGAGAAGCTAGAGAAGAGAAGAGGGAGAGACTTACTCATTAGATGAGAAGAAGAAGAAGAGAGATTAGAAGGGATACCACACCCCTAGAGGAGAGAGAAACGTGAGATACCTCACCCCAAGGGGAGAGAGAAATGTGGGATACCACACCCCAAGAAGAGAGATAAACATGGGATACCACACCCAACATAGACACACACGTGTTTTCACTTTAAATTTTTCATCTTCAAATCTGATTTCATTCATGTTGGTCATTGGCCTTTTAATAAACTTTACAAGATTTTTTTTTCTTCAAAAAAAACAATCTTAAGAAAAATTAAATTCCTACCTTATCAATACTTTTCTAATCACAAAAGATCTCTAAAGATAAGATTCTTACCAAAAAAAATATACTTAAACTTGCTTATCTATAGGATTGTCGACTTGGTCAAGTCGGCCCTCAAAATATCTTTAAATATTCTCCACAATCTTGGGGAATATTGGATTGTTGAACTGCCATTGTGGGTTTGACTTTCCAAATATCTCTAAAGTATTCTTCAAAATCTTGGAGAGTATTGGAGATATCTTACAACTCATATTGTGGGTCCCATGGATTGAGATGATAGCTCATAAAAAGACAAAAATACCCCCCCAATGATTAGTCCTTAAGTTTTTAAAAGTCCCATAGCTTATCAACCATATTACAAGTATACCCTTAAAAATAAAATCCTATTATACTTCTTAACAAACATGCTTTATTACATTTAACCCCTAAAACTTAAAATAATTACAAAAACTCCTTCCAAAACATAAAATTAACTCTACACTACTGGACACTCCATAGAAGGCTATCTATGGTCTTCCAACTTCTTTCTCTTGACATGGTATGCCCTCGCATTAGGGACATATTACAGATTCAAAATATTCAAACAACAGAATTCAAGGACTCTTTAAATGGGCTACAACAACAACAACGAAAACAAAAAGCCTTATCCCAACTATTTGGGGTCGGCTACATGAATCTTGTTCCACCATTCCGCTCTATATAGGGCCATATCTGCCGTTAAATTACAAGCTGTCATGTCTCTCCTTACTAATTTAACCAAGGTCAGTTTTGGCCCTCCTCTAGTCCTTCTAGCACCTTCAACTTGCATTGTCTCACTCCTTATTGGCGCAGTCGTCTTCGTTGCATATGACCAAACCATCTCAATCGACTTTTCCTCATTTTATCACCTATTGGTGCTACACCTAAAGCTCCCACGAATTGGGCTATAAACGGACTAGAGATGGACTGGATATACATGGATCCGGTAACTGATTGTCTGATCCATCAAAATAAATACAGATCCGGTATCCGATCCGATACTCAGGGGACATATAAAAATGTATCCAGATCCGGATTTGTTTTAATAACCGGTTATAGGATACGGAGACAGATATCCGACCACAAGATGGGCGGTTACTAATGTTTGTGTTGATACAGGATATAAACCCTTCACTTAAGAGGGTAAAGTTCCAAGATACAGGCAGTGGATCCATTAAACGAACCTGCAATTGCAAGAATATTAGAATACTAATAAAAGCAGGCTTCTAAAAAAATTGAACCACCTTGTGAAACAAATTTCAGTGGAATGTTATATGAATAACATTTTTTTTTTAATTTAAGTCATTCCGTCAAACAATGATTTGCTCTCTCTCTCTCTCTATATATATATATATATATTTAGCAGATCGGATAGATATAGTTCATTATC
>JAOXJP010000012.1:12151144-12167129 GCA_025762735.1 Platanus orientalis | reverse complement strand
CTGTTTCCGTGACTTGAACCCGCACCACCAGGGACGCTAACGGTAAGCCTTACTGTTGGGCCAAGCCGCCCTTTCACCTGGCATAGACCTCTTTCCCCAAATTCCTTCTTTTCATCCTGCAAAATAGCTCCATAGTTTCTCTCTCAAAATCCACACGTGGCACCTAAGAACTTGCTGAAATCCTCCATCTTGTCAAGAACCCAGCTAGAAATCAGCTCCTCATTTCTCTCCACCGCTCCAAGATATAACAATTTAATGTCATCCAACCCATTAGCAACAGGCGTACTTGGTTCCCCCATTTGAACCAGACCAAGGTCTTCACCACCCATTTGAGCCGGCAACAGCGCTAGCGGCTCAACCACCACACACTTTATCACCACCTCCAACTTAGGGCTAGACCATCACCAATTGTTATTTAAGTTAGATTCCCAGGCATATTGACTCGATGGCATAGACTGGACCTCCTGAATAATATCCATACTCCCAGACAAAGGTTTCAAACCCTTGTAGAAGTCAAGAGAAACAAGTAATCTAGAGGAACGGAAATTAGATAATAAATCTAACTGACCTGGAGGAGTGAAACAAGGGTTCACCTCCTTCCCTGCCGAGAATTTGTAATAAAGAGGGCTTGCATCCTCTTTTAACACCGGAGACTTCTCCATCATCAACAAAAGCTCCAATGCCTTACACTCGGCCTGAGAGGTGAGAGACCTCAAAGGCATGTCATGAACTGATGCAGAAGACCCAGAGAATCCAACTGAAAAACAGGCAAAAGATTAGACAGATCTTTCAAAAGGAAAAGCATGAAACAAAACAAGCAGAGACATCACCAGGATGGTTAAAGCTAATGAACACAGCATTGCTAACCAAGTGGCTTTGGAGAATCAGTGAAGAAAGAGAAAGCCCATAGCGCAAATTGAACGCTGCTAAGTATGGGCAGAAATCATGGGAACATTACAAGCAATACAATGTGAATAATTAAGTTACAGGTTACAACAAAGGGGGATTTCATTCCAGTTAAAGATTAAATTTTGCCTAACTCACCATTTGGCTATAACATCCGCAGATCTGTGTTGGTCTCTAGGAACATGAGAGAACAAGGATTTTATCTCATGCAATAGGTCTCTTATTTCAATAATGATCTGCGATAGTTCCCCTGGATCTCAATTCCTCCGCTGACCCCACCGTATCGCTTTTGAAGAGTTTGCCTCAGTGATGCTCTTGATTAAATCCATAGCCTTTGTCTCTTAGGCCATTAAACATGCAATTAGTTCTTCCTTGGTTGAGTCATGTACTTCCAATGGACCGGCTAACACACGCACCACTTGCTTATTGCTGTCTTGAATAATGCACCCAAACCTAGCTGACACAGGATTGCCTAAGGAGGCATCAAAATTTACTTTAAACTTACCGACTGGTGGAGGAATCCATTCCTTAGGTAGGGGGTTATGATTTGGACCTTGAAAAGAGAATACTTGATTTCACATTTTGAATAATGTCATTTATGGACAGCTCTTTGAACTCATCTGAAGCAACCATGCAGCCTGCTACTTTACATAGAATTGAGTTGATGACTTCTCTAACATCCCTCTTCTTATCTTAAAAAATCATTTGGTTTTGTTTTTTCCATATTCCCCACATTATGCTATAAATGATTCTAATCCAAAAATCCCTCACCTTTGGACCAAAGAATCCTCCATTCCATTGACATATGTGCTCCACCCTTTGCAGTGGCATAACCGATGATACCTGCATATGGGACAAGAAATGCACCCAAATTTCTCTAGCAAAAAGGCAATGTAGCATTAAGTGATTGGTCATTTCAGCATTTGTTGCAGGACAGCTTGTATATCTGTTGAAGTCCTGCGGGCGTGGTCCCAAGGTATACTGAAATATAGGCTTGAAACAATCCATGAATAATGGTTCAAAAGAGATCAATCTGTGGTTTATTCACATGTGGAAATTCTGGACAGCAGTTGGAATTATTATCAAGACTCAGGTTAGGCTTAATGAAATGGGCTGAATCTTAAGAGGGTCGTGAATTGATGGAGTAGGAGTTAAGTCAATAAAACTCAGGCCAAATAGGTACGTAGAATTATGTAAACAATATAAAAGCTCAGTTCTGAATTCATGACTTCGGCAGAACAGAAAATCCTATCTACTTAGTTTATCATTTCAAGGAAAACTGAATTCCAGTTTAGAAATTGGATAACAAAAAGTCTAGCAGTACTAGAACAACAACACATTCCTCATGTTTATAGATAGAGGAAACTTTAGGACTGAGACTTCGAGGCTTAAATCAGATTCGGAGGAGAATTCCTCCCTTCCGCTTTGAAAATATGTGAACACTCCATAAAGATTTTAATGCTTGTGTGAAGAAATGGTGGGATGACTGTGAAGTGTCGGAGTATAAAGGTTTTTGTTTTATGAAGAAGCTTAATTATGTAAAGAAAAAATTGATTGAGTGGAATAAAGATACTTTTGGGAAAATCCAGGATAAGAAGATTTTGATTTGGGAGGAGATTATGGAAATTGATAGAAAGGTGGAGAGTTGTGGAATTTGTGAGGATAATGATGCAAAATGGAAAAAAGAGTTGTTGGGGGAGATGGATGTCGTGCTTAGAGGGGAAGAGATCCATTGGAAGCAAAAATCGAAGTGTAAGTGGCTGAAAGAAGGAGATAATAACACAATTTTTCCACAAGGTGGCTAGTGGGAAGAGGAGAAAATTTGATTTCTAGAATGACCATCCAAGGAGAGGTTATGATCAAAGATGAAACAATTAGGTTTTTCTCAACTCTGTATGCCGATGATGCTAAGGAAAGGTCGATTATTGATAATCTGTTCTCTAGATGTTTAGATGAGGAGAAGGTCAAGTGGTTGGAATGGTTTTTTTTTAAAGAAGGCGGTGTTCAACATAGAAAAGGATAAATCCCCAGGGCCTGACGGTTTCACTTCGCTTTTTTATCAAGAATGCTGGGAAACAATAAAAGAAGATCTTCTAGAAGTGTTCAATGAATTCCATGGAAGTGGAACTATAAATAAGTGTACCAATGCCACCTTTATTGTTCTGGTCCCTAAAAAAGATAGTGTTAGTGATTTCTCTAATTTTCGGTTTATAAGTTTGGTTAGTAGCTTGTATAAAATCATTGCAAAGGTGCTTTCATTGAGATTGATGAATGCGCTGGGGGATCTGATGTCAAACTCTCAAGGAGCTTTTGTTTAAGGGTGACAAATTATGGATGGAATCCTTGTTGTTAATGAATTGATGGGAAAAGAAGGTCGAAGTCGAAGGGGTTGGTGTGCAAGATTGATTTGGAAAACGCTTATGATAGAGTGGATTGGGGCTTCCTCTCTTGGACCATGGAGAAAAAAGGGTTTGGAAATAAATGGATCAAATGGATTATGGGTGCCTTGATCACCCCCATTTTGCAGTGATGATTAATGGAGCTTCTAAAGGTTTCTTTCCATCTTTAAGAGGAATTAGACAAGGGGACCCGTTGTCTCCATTCTTATTTACTTTGATGGCTGATGGTTTTAGTGCTTTAATGACTAAAGCAGTTGATTGTGGCCTCATTAAAGGGTTTCATGCTAGTGGACCTAGGCCTTTGGCCTCTCACTTGCAATTTGTGGATGACACAATTTGTTTTGTGAAAGCAAATTTGAATCAAGTCTCCAACCTTAAGCAGATCTTCAAAATCTTTGAATGCATTTCAGGGCTTAAGGTGAATATCAAAAAATCCAATATGGTTGGGATTGGGATTGATGAAAGGGAGTTATTGAATTTTGCGGGAGGTTTTGGTTATAAAGTGCAGCAGTGGCCTTAAAAGTATTTAGGAATGCCTTTGGGTGGTAATCCTAGATCTTTATCTTTCTGGGATCCGGTGGTGGAAAGAGTTAATACAAAATTAGCAAGATGGAAAAAATCTTATGTTTCTTTGCATGAAAAAATTACCTTGATCAAGGCAACTATGTTCAATGTGCCAGTATACTATATATCTCTTTTTAAAATGCCTTTGAAGGTGAGTATGGTTCTTGAGAAATGTTAGTGAAATTTTCTTTGGGAGGGTGAAAGGGGAAAAAAAAACCATTTGGTAAGTTAGAGGGATGTATGTAGATCGAAGGAGTTCGGGGGTTTGGGTATTGGGCTTTTGAAGAAGAGGAATATGGCTTTGTTAGGGAAGTGGCTGTGGAGATTTTTTGATGAGAGGGGCAGTCTTTGGTAATCCATTATTCGCAAAAAATATGGGTTAGACTTTAATGGTTGGGATTGTTCAAGTAGAAAGTCCTCTTCAATGTTGTTGCCATGGAAACAAATTATCACTATGTACCCTTGTTTCCTTCCTCATCTACGTCTTGTGGTAGGCAATGGTAACCGGATTAAATTTTAGAAAGACATTTGGTTTGAGGACCAATGCCTCTCTGTTACCCACTCAAGACTATTTAGGCTTTCTAATCAAAAGAATGTGGTTATTTCTAATGCACTCTCTCCTTCCCTTAGTGGTCATTCATGGAACTTGACTTTTTCTAGGGATCCCTTTGAGTGGGAGGTGGACTCTTTTGCCCCGTTAGTTTTTAAATTGGAAAATGCCTTCATTTCAAAATCTTTTCCTGACAAAAGGGTTTGGACCCTTGAGTCCTCTGAGATGTTTTCTTGTAAGTCTTTTTTCAAAAAAAAGAAAGATTTCGACTCGGTCCTTTGACCTAACATTCCCTTATAAGAGAATTTGGAATCGAAAGGTTCCCTTTACAGTGAAAGCTTTTCTATGGTCAAATGTGCTCAACCGTATCAATGCCATGGATACTCTCCAGTGAAGAAGACCATTCTTGGCCCTTTGCCCTCATTGGTGTATTCTTTGTAAAAAGGAAGGAGAATCTTCCAATCATATTTTTATTTACTGTAGCTTCACAGAGGATATATGGAATTATTTATGCTCCAAACAGGAAAAAACTCATGTTTGGCTTGAAGACATTAAATCCTTTGTTTGTCAATTGTATAGGGGACGAAAGGGAGAGCAGATGAGGCTTTTTTGGGATAACTTCCTTTTTGCGATGATGTGGGAAGTTTGGCAGGAAAGCAATAGAAGGCTTTTTTAAGATAACTTTAGTTCAAAGGTGATTGATTCTATTGTGCAAAGCTTGGTGAATTGGCTTCTTGTGCTAGACGAATTCAAAGATGTTCTTCTATCTTCCTTCCTATGGGATTGGGCCTCTTGCCTTGATGGGGTCCATGTTAGACCTAAGCTGGTGCAAAAGAGTTGGATTCCTCCTAATGCCGAGAAATTTAAACTTAACTTTGATGAAGCTTCTAAAGGAAATCCGGGTATGGCAGACTTTGGATGTGTGATTCGAGATCTAAGACTATTAAGGTTATGTACGGGCCTCTAGGGATATGCAATGCTATCAAAGCTGAAGCTTATAGTCTTCTAATGGGACTTAGGGAACTTCGTCATCTTCAGCTGAAAGGTTGTGAGGTGGAGGGTGATTTGTCTGTGGTTATAAGTTGGGGTTTGGGTATGTCTATTGGGTCCTTGGAGCTGGCTCCAGTTATTTACGACATTAGGGAAATTGTTTCCTCTTTGTCTCTTTCCTTGTTGCATATTGATAGGAGTCATAATGAGCTGGCTGATAGGTTGGCTAACAGGGGGGTTAAATCCCTTACGATTGTGGTGGAGAATAATTTGCCTGCTGACTGTTTGTAGGGTCTTTCCCTCTTTGTTGTTGTTGTATCTTTATTTTTCTTCTTCTTCTTTAATAAAGTCGTCATTTATAAAAAAAAGTCTGGAGGCAACATCATGGTCCTTATCCTAGTTGGAAGCTTCCAATAGGTAGCAACAGGGCAGCCATATGGTTGATATTATCAGGACGGCAGTTTGATGATGGTGGAAATGCAACTTGAATATAGATAAGAATAGAAGAAAGAAGGGAAGAAGGAAATAGACACCAACAGCCCAGCTGTATGGTATACTAGGGAGGCATAGCCTCAACCTAGGTTTCAATAAGGGATGCCCAGCCTAAACCTCAACCTCAACCAAAGCCCAGCTTTGAAGAAAATAGTAATCGAACATTATTAAATCCATTGGGGATGGGGAGTTTAAATAAGCTACAAGCCCTCCAGATTTTGTGCGCACAAAAGCTGCATGGACCAGGGGTGGACACATCAGTGCCAAAAAGTGATGAGTGCTCCCCCAAAAAGTGTAAATCACTTTTTGGTGCTGATGCGTCCGCCTGTGGTCCATGCGCATGCCTTTTGTGCGCACAAAATCTGGGCCGAGCTACAAGGCTTTGGTAGTTTAGAAACTACCTTAAAGTAAATTAAAAACTACAATAAAGAAATAGAAACTAACCCCAAACATAACTTCTAAATCCTAATCTTTCCAAAATTTAGAAAGAATTTATTTGCCTACCTCCATACCTTATAAACCTACATACCTTATAAACCAATCCACACACTTGCTAAAAGCCTAATAGGAGACAACTCATGAGAATTTAGGCTTGGCCTTGGGTGTGGCTTTTTTGTTTCTTTCTTGGGGATCTCTCATCCCCCTCTGTCTGTCTATCTTTCTTTCTTTTTGCAATGAAGTTTTTTTCTTCTCAAAAACAAAAAGTACCCCGTACTCAGAATTCTCTAGCTGATTGAGTGGCTAAGTGGAGTGTGGGTCAAAGTGAGGTGTTTGTAGGGGACCATATAACGGATTCGTAATGTAGTGTTTTGGTTGACTGTGGCTCACCGCTCTCTAGTCTGCTTTGTATTTTAGTTCCTTTTTTTTTCATTTTAATAAAATCCTTCGTTGCTCATAAAAAAATAAAAAAAAAACTCCCAAATGCTAATTCACTGCTCCTTTGTGTCGGATGTCTGGAATGTCTTATTGAAAGACTTCGGAATGAATTGGGTAAGCTCTGCTGATGTGAGCAGTCTCTTAGTTAGTTGGAGATCTTCAGCTTATACCCCCAAGGGCAAGATGCTTTGAAGTATCGTGCTAGCGGCAGTTTGGTGGTCGGTGTGGAGAGAACGAAATAATAAGGTATTTGAGAACTATGCTGAACCCTTCTATCCAAGTGTATAGGAAGGCGAAGAGTCTGCTGATTTTCTAGGCCAGGAGGTGCAAAGACTGACAATGATCATAGGGTGGGCTCTTGAGGGTCTGGAATGCTACTATAGGCCTAGCTTAGCCATTTGGTGGTTTGGCTATTGGCCTAGTTTGTTTTTCTTCCCTCTTCTGTATTGCTCATTTTCTTTGGCTTTCAATAAAATCTTTTCTCTTATCAAAAAAAATCTTTGGCGGTAAGTCTTAACAACAAAAAATGAACATCATGTCTTGTTTTCTCAATAAGAACCTTGATGGAAGTAACAATGCTTGTCTGAGTCAAGGTATCTGCCAATGACCAAAATGTTAAAATAAACCTAAATTAAACCACTGTGGCGCTCTGAAATATTATTTTCATGGGAAGTGATGCTTCTTTTGTTATGCTTACAATATTTCGTTAAGATGATTTTCTTCAAGCTTCTGCAAGCTTGAAACATTCTGTTGCACTCTATTTTCTATAGCTTTTATGTAACATTTTCTTCTCACTATTTTGTTCTTTTGTGCAGATAAAGAGGGAGATAAAAATACTTCAGAACCTTTGTGGAGGCCCTAATATTGTGAAGCTGCTCGACATTGTCAGAGATCAGCACTCAAAAACTCCTAGCTTGATATTTGAATATGTGAACAGTACAGATTTCAAAATTTTGTACCCCACGTTGACAGATTATGACATACGCTACTACATATATGAGCTTCTCAAGGTCTGTTCTTCATCCCATTTATTGTAGATGTCATTTTACCTTTTTTTTTTTTTTTTTTTTTTTTTTTTTATTTTTCTTTTTCACTTGTATAATTATGCACAGCTCTGAGGTTGTGCAGATTATCTATTACTTGTTCAAAGTAAAATGGGTTGTTTAGAATTATCCGTAGTTCTAAGGTTATGCAGATAATTTGTTACTTGTTTGGAGAAGTGTGTTCATACCGTGGCTTATTAAATGTGATTCAATTTAATCTTGTCAATCGGCTGCAGTCTGCTGGTTTCTGCATCATACAACCTACATCTTAAGGTGCATTGGATGTAGCCTTGCATGCTTAACTAATCAAGTCCTTTTTATTAATGCAGGCATTAGATTACTGCCATTCACAAGGAATAATGCATAGAGATGTCAAACCTCATAATGTTATGATAGATCACGAACTGCGAAAACTTCGCCTGATAGATTGGGGTCTAGCCGAATTTTACCATCCTGGCAAGGAATACAATGTTCGTGTGGCCTCAAGGTAAGCTTTAGAAGATACTATGAATAATTTGAGCAATGGTATGTGGTTGTTTACCTTCTTCCTTAAATCGTTCATGCTTGTGACCTTTTAGAGACATTATATATTCATTTATATGGTTTTGTTATATGTACCATTCTCTAGTATTCGAAATGTGAGGAGGAAAAAAGAGGGCCTTCTAGTCATTTGCTCCTCTCCTGAGACAAGGCAGTTGAGAGTGGATCTCCTGATCCACAACAAGCAATTAGAGAAATTTATTAATTAAGCCAAGAACTCATTTACAAAAAACTGGTATGTCACTATACTATGACAATGTTGTAAGAATACAAGAGGCCAAGATCATCACTTGGGCAATGCTTCAAGAAAACTTCCATGGTATATCTGCGTCTGAATTTGGGTATGGATAGGATTCAGTACTTGATAGTAGGACAAGAGTCAGTCCCACAAGCAGACTGAAAATGCTTCAGCACACTTACCGAATAATAATAAGTACATAAATAATAGAAAGAAAGACATGGACAACTCCAGAATCTGGAACAATCAAGCTTGACATCAAAGATTGCTCTCCAGGAACCCACATTGTACTGAGTTGTCTGTATAATGACAAAGAGGAACTCCTATACATTTTCCGGTCCAGTTGGCCACAAGGACTCCAGTGAGGCAAAGGCTCTATACTTAGAAGGCCTGAAGATCCACCTTCATTTGTGTGAAGCCCCCACCTACCCCCCAGTCACTGAGGGCAAATCTAATGATTTTGACCATTCAATAAAGCACTTTTAGTGACTTTCATAGAGATGGATACAATCGGTACATTCTTTGCCCAAGTAGGGTGCAGTTAGACCTTTTTTCCAGCATAAGGACTAAGTTGTCTCTGGCTTCTTTCTTCTTCTTTTTCTTCGTCTTCTTCTTCATTTTTTTTAAGAAAAGGATAAGGAATGCTAATTTTGTAAATAATAGAATTACAGCAATTAGAAACAATGATTACATGACACTCTTAAACTGAAGGTTGTTAAAGATTGCATTAGACACAGAAGGATTAAGACCTCTGAACAGCGGGACTAAATGTTGGTGGAAGGCAAGGTGAAATGGGTGTTAGATTTTTAAAGTTCAGTTAACGTTCAGAAGATTTCAGTGGTCAACATGTATCCAAAAAAAAAATCAACAAATTGAACTGCATATTTTCAGTTTTGTTTATTGTTTACCACATGTCAACCATTGAAATATGCTTAACGATATCTGAAATTTAACAATCTGGAGAGGATCATGGGGGGTGTTAGATGCATTGCTCCTGTCTAGAAAGACTTTAAAGATGTACATCCATGTGGATTCTTTGTGTGTGCGTTGAGAGGGGGGTGGGGTTCATTTCTCATGCTTTAACAACAGATATGGCCCTAGATAGAATTGAAGGGCAGAGAATGATCTGTGTAGCTGACCCCGGAATGTTGGGATAAGGTTTGGATGATGATGATGGTGGTGGATATTATTGTCCATGCTTATCAGTTGCACGTGTGTCTTCTTAATATTAAATCCATTTTCTTGATGTATTTTAAACATGATATGGTGTTTGATGGCACATGAATAATTGCACAAGGTGTGTTTATGAATGATCTTGCTAAACTTTTCTGTATTTGGCTCCAAATATCCACTGGAAATGAAGCCAAAGTCAATTTTAATTTTTGTCTACCAATTGAACTGAATGTTAACCATGTGGTACTGCAGATTACTTCAATCACACCAAATCTACCACATGTTTTAATTTTAAGCTAAAGCATCAAGTTGATTTTGATTTCATACATTAAAGATGATAACCTTTTGCATGCTCGAATTGCTAATCGTATTTTCTGGGTTATAAATTATCCAGAATTGATTGAAACTTTGGGAGAATGCATGTTGGTTGGTATAGATCATGCATGTTCAATATTCAGATCTACAGAAAGTTAACCCTTACATCTTCTTTCAGATACTTTAAGGGCCCAGAACTCCTTGTCGATTTGCAAGACTACGACTATTCTTTGGACATGTGGAGCCTTGGCTGCATGTTTGCAGGAATGGTGAGAGGTTATTGTACTGAAAAATGCTATACAATATACCTTTTTTTGAGTTTAGATCACTTGAAGTTTCATTTACGGCATTTAGTTTAGTTTTTCTCATTGAAGTAGGTCACTGTGCTCAACATGAGTGTACTTCTTGCAGATATTTCGCAAGGAGCCATTCTTTTATGGTCATGACAACCATGATCAGCTTGTCAAAATTGCCAAGGTAATGTCAACTTTGTCATATGGCCAAATGGTCTCATGGTTATAGGCTATGTTACAAGGTCCTTCCATTTTCTGAAATTTGGTCTTCTTGTATTTACATGCCATACACTTACTGACAGTTATAATATATTGACACAACTTTTTTTTTCCCTTTATTTTTCAACTACTACTTATGGAGCCTTTATGTAACTTTTTTTATCATCGAGACTGCTTATTATTAGTTCATTCCTTTTAGATTGTACACTTGAGTTATATTGTTTTAGAAATATAATTCATAGTGTATGAAATAAACTGTATGGATGCGTTAGCATTTTGGTTTTCTGAATTTGCCATTGCTGACTCCTCGTATTAGTGTAGGACCCCGTGCTTGTTGGTGCCCTTTTTAAACTGGTTATAGAGAACCACATGTTAATATATCGAAAAGGTGTTGATCCAAGAGTGTAGACACTTGTGTAGAGATGAGGATACTGCTCATCAATTCCTGAAATACAGGATACAGATATGGGTTAGTAGTATCCCATCCAGTATGCTGTCACCATATGAAAAATCATATAAGGGAACTGTAAGGAGTGAAGAGAATTACCTATAATATTATTTGAAACAAGAAACTTGTACTTTAGAAGTATCTATGCTGTATTTGGTGTTGATAATTATTGTGTCAACACGAGTTTAAGCCTGTTCAGGTATTATAGGTGCTGATATATTTCCCTCTTCCGTCCAGTGCCTTTTAGTTTGAGCTACATTGTTGAGTATTATAGGTGCCGATATATTTCCCTCTTCCATCCAGTGCCTTTTAGTTTGAGCTACATTGTCGAGTATATAATGTTTAATAATAAGAATCATTAAAAATATGGTTGCATCAAGCACCCATCTTTGTCGTAACCATATTCTAGATGGATCACTGAATATAGGAAGGCCACGGCATATATAACCATTACAGGTCCCTAGTATAAACTACAAAACATTTTTGGTGTGGATAGGTCCCTTCAAGGAATGTATTTCTAGGACTTTGAGGGGAAACTCAACAAGGAGACGTATGCTCCTCTGATACAGGAGAGGATTGCATTATGGATTTCAAGAATTAGGAAGAGCTTGAATGATTAGGAGGTGGATGAAGTGGTGTTTTTTTTAGCAAGATTGAACAAGCTTGTCACTCTTGATTACATTGAAGATAGGAGATTTAAAAATGAAGCTCTAAAAATGAGCTGTCAGGTAGATTATTTTTCTTTAGTATTAGTTGTCTTGTAAACCTCTCATTTTACGGTGACGATATCTGGGGAAGGACAGAAATTCCATCTAAAGTGGCTATCTCTTCCCTCTTGAGAACCACAGTAGACAAACTTATTTTAAGTAGGAAGAGTATAATGAATGTTTGCATTCTATGCTTAAAAATGATAAGTTGGAAGACTATGCAAAGAGGTTATTGCTTGCTACAAGGCCTGAGATTTGCCATTGAATTGGGATTTGAGAGGATAGGAGGTTGATTCATTGACTGCCTTAGGGTGGATTAGGATGTCTAATGCAAGATCAAGGGAGATTGAAGATTTCAGTAGGATTTTGGTAGGAATACAGCTTTGGCAGCTCCCAGTCACATTCAAGATCTAATTCTTTATGTGGACAGCTGTGATGGGGAAGATTTCAACCATGAATAATTTGATAAAGGAAGGTATGTGTTTGCCTTATATATGCCTCATGTGTTTTCAAGATGGAAGTAGCTTGGGCTGTCCAGCATGAAAACATGGGTTTGAATCTGGTGAGCATCCACTTTGTGCAAAAAGCCAAAGGCTAGGTCTGCTTCCCATCCACCCTCCCAGCACCCTGTAATTACAGGACCAGCACTGGGTAATGGCCTTTTTGTTATCAAGATGGAGAATTGATAGAGCAATTGTTGATTCATTGTCCCTATGCATGGGAAATGTGGTATGGGTTGATAAGGGATTTTTCATGGTGTGGGTTTCCCATCCAAATATAAACAGCTGTTGTAGCTGGAGGGTGGCAGCTTTTTCAAGATAGGGAGGGATGATTCTAACAGTGGTCTGTTGGGCTATATGACTGGAGAGAAAAAAACAGGCTTTTAATGGTCATGCAGACCCTTCCATGCATGTTTATAAGCGGGCTAAGGAAAAGATAGTTTTTTGGGCTAAGGGATGCAAAGGGAGGTGGAATTTCAGTCCGGCTACCTGATTAGGAATTAGCACCAAATTGTTGGGATTTAAGTGATATCAGTTTCAGTTGTAATTTTTTTTTTTAATCTCTTTTTGTTGCATCTTTTCTTAGGGATTTTGTCCTCTTTGCTGAATAAAATTTTCTTCTTATCAAAATAAAAAATGAACAGAACAAGGTTTTAAGGGTAAAGTTTTATGGGATTGGGTTAGGTTTGAAAGGTTTGAGAGAAATAAGGATTGATTTTAGGCTGTATACTAAAGGACTTTGCATAAAATAAATAGATACATAAAAACAAAGGAGAAAATTAAAGAAGAATAGAGAAAAGGATACCAATTAGAATCACACTAATTGATGCCAGGCAATCACACTAATTGTTGCTTAGGCAATCGCACCTTGGGTGGGAGGCATTCAAACTTCTTAAATGATTACATTTTCATTCAATTATTTAATAATAAAATTATGAGTTACAAAGTGTATATATAGCTGTTACACTACAAATTCCAAATCTTACTCTTAGCTAGATTTCTTATAAAAATAAAATTCTAAGTTAGCTAATCCTGTCATAAAGTGACACCTTGCCAATATTCTCACCATAATCTTCCGAAAGCACATCGAATATGCAAGATCTTGGATTGTTGGAACGTTAATTGAATAACCCTTCAAGTTTCAAATGACTAAAAGCAAGGTAAGTTTTGACCCACCAAAATAAGGCATAAGTAAAAGTGACAGAAATAGGTTTTTCACTTTTCTAACAATTAAATAAAACCTATTCTACTGGGAAATAAATAAAAACCTCCAACCTGACTAGCAATAAACTAACCTAGATTAATATAAAACTAACAAAATTGAAATTATTACCATACAAAAATATTAAACTTAATTTGACAATGTATAAGCCCATCAAATTTGAGTACGGTCTGTTTTGTGTTTTGCATCATTCTCCCTCCGGTTCGAAAAAATTTGTCCTTGAGTATTATATTGATAAGGGATGAACATCACTCAACAACCTTGAGGGCCTACTCTTGTTGTATGTTGTTCATAATGAAGTATCCAATGTTGAACTTTCTTCTGGGCTTGTCCTGGAAAAATCTCAAAATATGTTTTTTTAGGTAATTCATCTCGAAGCATATTAGAAAAATCTAACACTAGCTTACTAACTTTCTTGTGTACATTAAGGGTCTGTTTTGCAGTAGATTCCTTCATGTCATTCAGAAGAAAATGTCAACTGTTTGTTACATTGGCTCTTGCAAAACAAACTTGTTGAGGACAATTGTTTGTCAAAATTGTAGGTAGAGATGGTGGAGATAATTTTGGCGCATCATCAACTACTTTGATAATCTCCTCATGCTTCCCTATGTCTTTTGCAATCTCTTACAAACTTGTACATCATCCCCATTAGCCTTTTTAGGTTCAATCTCCACCCTAGGAATTTTTTTACCATAATTCTTGATTGGTTCTAGGTGCTAAGCATCAAGACAACTTTTTGATCTATAGGTGTTGAGATTTCTAGAATGGACAACCCAATAATGTGTGTCGGATTCATAGAAATGACATCATATGCAGAATCGGAATTAGAATCCATTGCTATGAAAACCATACGACGCTTGCTTATTAGAATAGAAGTATAATCTATTGATATTCATTAAAAAAAAAAAGTATAATCTATTGATGTATCACAATGCTCTGATACCAAAATTGATGCAAGATAATATGGGGAAAGATTGGACTCTGCTGAAAATAAATCCAGAATTTAAATACCCAAATTTCGAATCAGGGGCAATTTGGTAATTTTGAAAATTTTGGGTAAAATTACCAAAGTACCCCTTTCACGTGTCAGAAAATTATGAAAATTTCCAGATCAGTTCTGACTTGTTTGAGGGTCATAAGGTTCAGATTTCATTGAAATCAGACAAGATTTGATGGGTCAAATATTTAAATTTCAAGCTCTTTTAATGGAGGTTCTTCAAAGCCAGAGTTGATTCTTGGCTCAAAATAGCAGGGAATGCAAAAGGGATTGAGGTGGATTCTTTGGGCTTATGTAGGGGATACATATAGGATCAAAACTCTAAAGAAAGATGAGAGGGATGTAGTTTATGAGGGGGTGATTTTGGATGGATTATTAAACCAGAATTTTCTGTTAAATTAGAATATATAGTAGGGGAAAGAAACTATGGTACTAGGAATTTAACCGAGGAAACATGATGGAGTGATTATAATTAAAGAAGAATAGAAGAGAGAACCAAACCTGATTATTGGATGTATCCCAGCACTTCAACAGTGGCCAGCAATTGGGATAATTAGAGTTTTCCAAAATCTTCAATTGTGTGGTTCTGTGTAGCCTGCAGAATTCTGATTTCTACAATTGAATAAACAAAGTAACAGCAAAGGTTAAGGAAGGGAATAGAAGAATGATAAAAGAAAATGATAGCAGAGGGAGATGACTGTGTATAAGAAGATGGAAGAATATAGAAGAGAGAAGTAGCAGGAGAAAATTGCTGATGAGAAGAGGGGTAACGAAGGAGAGGAAAGAGAGTTTGTCATGGAAGAGAGGGAAAAGAGAGAGAGAAGGGGATTCATGAAATTCCCATGACAAGAGAGAGGGATAGAATATAGAAGGGGGGCCCACAGTGATGTAGTATGAAAGAGAGGGACTCCAATAATCAGAGCCATACAAGGCTGGAGTACTGGAAAGGGTGTTCAGGTTAAAGTAATGCCTCAGAGGATTGAATGATCATAGGGTAAAAGGCTGTGATTGTGTAAGAAAATAGGGAATTATACTTGGGTAAGAGAACATATATTGGTCTGAAATCAGGAGGCTAAGAATGGAGAATGGGCTGCCAACTGTGTTGAATATGAGGTTTATTTATGTAGTATAGCAGGGTTTAAGGCTACGGATCTGGTTCAGAAATTTAACCAAACAATGGATGGGCAATAAGTGTATTGAAAATTTTCTGCAGAGATTTCATGTAGAGGGAATATCAGAAAATAGGGAGATATCTAGAACTAGTCTGAGGCTGATCTGTAGGAGTAATGATGCTGCAAGCAGGGATGGTAATGGCTGCAATTAATAGGATTGTGGACCAGATTTTCAGATCAGGTAAAGAGAGGAGTTTGGGGCTGTCGTAGGACACACATCGACAGGGTTTTGAAATTTGAAGGTCAAACAAAGTTGGGTTTCTAGATAGAAGCAGCCGTAGGTTGTTGAACAAAGAAATCTTGGGTTATAAAAGGAAATAGAAAAATAATAGGATGTAACC
>JAOXJP010000012.1:12124789-12142331 GCA_025762735.1 Platanus orientalis | reverse complement strand
TTCAAATATTGATAGGTCAGAGGAGTCACCCTAAAAAGGTGGGTAATTGGGATGCCTAACGCCTTCCCAATTGCAACCAAATAGCTTATCCAAATCCCTGAACAACCAAACTAGTGTGAGAGTCATCTTAGGCTTAAGGGCCCAGCCCCGGGCTGCAAAACCTGCACCTCTCATTTTCCCAGGAAAGGAGGCAGACATCCAACTCCGTCAGCAAAAACCCGAGTTGGTGGTAACTGCAAACCGAAGCCCAAATCATGGCATGGGCCAGGTTTTGCATAACCCGTGAAAGTGGGGTGACGAGTAAACTCACCTGATCTTTCCTCAATGCCTATAATGGCAATGGGCCATTTAAAAATAATCTTTTGTGTTATGTTCTATTGGCATGTAGCCATTTAAACCTCTATACTTTACACTGAATCTTCTTTCTATGTTTAATCTTTTTATTGCTTTTAATATGGTACTCTAATCCCTTAGTATGGTATATCCTTTGAATATTTTGTATCGATCCAGGATTGAACCAATAACACTCGGGTTGTAGGTTGTGTGTGTTTTTGCATTTGGATCAATCCAGGATCAATCCAAAGTAACGGAAACACTGTATAACTGTCCAAACTTTAAAAAATTATTTTAGATCAATGGCTTATGTTATTTGAATGTTGGGGGATGTTCTAATACTATGGACACAAGTGATTTTCTTCCATTATAAAAAGGATTGAACCCCAAATGAGCAAAGTAATGGTTCTTGATAAATCACCGTGCTTTGTAATCTCTATTACTCATTTTGGTAGATATTAAGAGATTTAGTTCTCTAAATCTTTAGTAAATCTCTCTATGCTTAGATAGGTAAATCCATATCAAGCCCATTTCATTATCACGTCTCTAGTCTTGCTTAGGTACATCTCTTAAAGGTAGGCTATAAAGGGTTGTCCAAAAGGAAACCCAAGTGAAGAAAATGTGAGAGTGTGTGTCACATCTTGCTCAAGGAGGAGCAACTTCAACTTGTGTATTAGGCAACACCAACCTTCAAGAAGTAATCTTTGCTTTTAACTTTATTTAAGTTATTGAGATCTCTCCCATCGAAGACACCGGAAGAATTGGCACTACCGCCGAAGACACCAGTAGTGTAGACCCTTAGCTCTCCTGTTGGAAACATCGAGAGAATAGGCACTACCGTTAGAAACACCGGTAATATAGACCCTAAGTTCTTCACTAGAGACATTGAAAGAGTAGACCATAGACCACACTTGTCGGAGACACCGGGTGTAGCTTACTTAGAAAGTAGACTAGGCTTTTTGTTTATTTTTAACCTTGATTATAATACTTTTAATCTTAATAAAATTACATAGCTCATGGTGGGCTTTTGAGAGTGGATGTAGACCATTGTGCCAAACCACTATACATCTTGTGTATATTGTGATTGCTTATGGTTTGCCTTTATATTTAACCTCACATGCAATACAATTGAATATATTCATATTCATATGCACAATTCAATTGCAATCAAACACTGGGAATAACTTAATTAATTAAACAAGCAATTGAATTTGGGGTAATTGAAAATAATTTTTTTAAAATATCCTATTCACCCCCCCTCCTCTAGGAACAATATTGGAATTTCAAGAGATACCCCAAGTCGAGGTGTCACCTGAGGACGAATCGGGCAAGAGGGAACATAAAAAGATTGAGAGAGGATTTTACCCTATCCTCAACGTCAATGATAGCTAAGAGTCATAAACAGTGTGTGTGCTCATTGGTCGGAAGCCTAGAAAGGCTAAGAAGGCTAATCAAGGAAGACCAATCAAACACATATCAAAATCCTTTATTATTTCTATCATAGGTTAACAGTAGCAATAGTAGTAAGGTTAACCTAAGTCTAGCTAGTAGCTATCAAAAGTCCTGTATTAAGTAAGTTGATTGTATCTCATAGTCAAATTCAACGAAGTTCTCCCTTGACTTTAAGAGAATGATAGCGACAATCTATCTAAAGGTACATTTTCAATTCATATTATACTCTGTTCCAATCAATGAAAGTTATATTTTCTATCAAATTGGGTGTTGTTCTGATGCAAAAGTCCTTAGTCTAGAGGCATTACCAAACCTGTCTTTTGATAACCCGAACCGGAAATCCATACAGGTTGACCCGGTGACAAGAGAAAATTTTTTATTGACAACCAACCGGGAAGCCAAGTAACTAAAATCTTAGGTTGTGTTTGGTAACCCATTGATTCAGCTCTAAACTTGATTCTGGATTCTGTCAAAAATGCATTCTACAATAACAACCTTATCCCAACTATTTGGGATTTGCTACACAAATCTTGTTCCGCCATTCCACTAATGAATTTTGATGATTCATGTTAAGAGGTTTGTCAAGAATGATTCTCTCAAGTCAATTTCAAACTCAAAAAAGCATTTGGTTCAATAGAAGAAAAGAAAAAATAAATAAGAAAAGTATTGGGCTAAATAATTAGAGAATTGACATTTTGTAGCTCCGAAAAAGTGAATCCAAAACGTATTTTTTGAGTGGAATCCGTGGAGAATCTGGTATTACCAAACAACATTTTTTATTCTATTGGATTCTTTGGAGCTAAGAATCCAAGAATCATTCTTTTGGAGTGTTGTCAAATGCAGTCTAATTAAACCTATTAAACGCATCCAAGAATCACTCTTTTGCCGATAATATAACCCTATTTCAAAAGATAAATAAGAAAAATTTAGAATCAAAAGGTTTTAAGAAAAATAATAATAATAATGGAAAAGGGAATACTGACATTGATGATGACCATTTTCATTATCTTAGTACAATTGTTCTCAAGGAAGAAGAGAATGAACATATTGCCAGGAGAATTACAACAGGATGGATGAAGTACAGAGATGCTTCCAAAATACTTTGTAGTCGAGACATTCTGTTTACTTAAGTTAAAAAAAAATTATAAAACAACTATAAAATCGGTGCTTTATAGAACAAAACGTTGGGTAACCAATAAATAATACATATATAAGATCAGTGAAGCAGGGGTGACACGAAAAGGATCCTCTCCTGCCGCCTTATGACCTGGTAAGGTCCTGTCTAACAGGTGGTACGACACGATTGGCGGGAAAAAATAAAAAAAATCTTTTAAAAATTATAATTCACTATTTCCCACCAATCGTGTCCAGCTGCCACCTGTCAGACAGGACCTTAACAGGTCATAAGCAGCAGGAGAGGAAACGTTCCGGGGAGGACAATGTTTAGATGGATTATCGGCATAACCAAAAGGATCGGATGAATGCACTCGTGAAATCTTAGGAGGAGCACCAATGGCTTATAGAATGAGAAAATCGACTGGGTTTGATAATGTGCAATGAACTGACTGTAATATGGCAAGAGTTGAAGGTGTTAGAAGAGGAAAAGAGCAAGGTCAAAATGACTTTAGAGGTTGAACTGTTGAAGTAGTGAGGAAGGAATTAGTACTTATAATTTATTGGACGATATTGCACTAGATAAAATAGAACGGCAGAACAAGATAAATGTAATTGAGACCAATTAGTTGGAAAGCTTAGTTGAGTCGCGCCTATTTGTAAAATGAAAAAGAGGGATGGAATGAAATTACAATTAATTATTAAGAATAAAATCAAATAAAAGGCATAACAATAACAATGATGAGAGATGTCTTAATTTTTAGGAAAAACTGAGAGAGAGAGAGAGAGAGAGAGCAACTCTTAGGGTGCAGCTTATATATATATAATATCTGTTTCTAAAGGTTTGAGTAAGATCAACCTGTAGCCAAACCGGATTGACTCGACCACCGGATTGGTTTTCCTTTATATACATCCTGTCCAAATCTTTTAGACCAAAATTATTCTTGTCTTTTTGCATTTCAAAATAAAAATGTGCACGTTATATATATATATATTAAAAAAACCAATTTACCCAGTGCATGGGAGAGGCTGGGAGTCCACGTGCCACAAAGACTTGGTAAACACACACACACACACCTAGCGCTACAACCACGAACAAAAATTTCCATCTACTTTGCTTGAAACAGCCTCTGCTCGTCAGGGGAAAGGCTGCGTACATCTGACCCTCCCCAGACCCCACAGTGGCAGGAGCCTCGTGCACTGGGACTGCCCTTTTTTTTTTAGTTTCTGGCCAAGCTACAGAACAACATCCTCCAGCCCATCGAATTTCAAGAACCTTTTTGTCTATCAAATAACTACCGGGACCATTAATTCTTCAACATAAAACAGATCTGATTTATATCCTCAAAAAAGTGGTAGTATGTTTTCATCTATAAAGACTATAAGCATATATTTCCATCTATAAATACTATCAGCATATTGATCAAAACAGGTTAATGTACTGATAACTCCCACTAGGATCTTCCCGAAAGACCTTGACAAGATACTGACTGAATTACAACGTGTCTTAAAAAGCCAAACTGACTGAATTATATAATTGTATCCTCCTATTTTCAGTTCAACGTAAACATGGTTTCGGTTGGAAGGTTTCTAACTTAACATGAGTTCTTCCCTCTGGGTGCACCCTAATCCTCATTCCTCTTAAATCAAGCAGTCCTCAGCGGTGGAGAGACCAATATTACACCATCTCCTCTAACAAACAGAAATGGAACTGTGCGCCTAGTAGTCTGAAACCATAGAAAAGTTCATCATCAAGGTTATAACTAAATAACATGAAAAAGGAAAAATATCCAATACAATTTCGTAAATTAAATCAAGTTCATTTTTTGCCTGATTATCAATGTCTTAGATCAAGATGACAATTATAATTCTCCCGACATTTTTCGGATAACAAAGAAACTTATAAGATACAAAGAAACAAATCTACAACAGTGGCCCTCAACACAGGCATGAAAGAAAGAAACTTCTCCCTGTTCTCTTGAAGATGTTCAAATCTTTTCCTTTCTGTCTCTCAGTGGTCTTTTCTTTGAGTGCTAATATAGCTTTCAGTTCAAGTACATAAACTTGGATTTCTTTTGTTTTCATTTTCAGGATATTTTAGTACCAAAAGTTATCTACGGAATAAGAAAGAATATCTTGCTTGACTCTGAGCTTAGGTACTTTTTTAGTTCTCTTTTTTTTTTTTTTTTGGTCTGGCCACTTGGACCTACATTATGTTTGACAACCACACAAGGTAGGACCCGGACTGAGCCAGGGAGAACTGAACCAAAGCAGGCAACTCCACAGTGCACTGCATATGAAGGGATTTGACCCTCAATCTTCCATATGGAAGATAGATGCCGCAGCTCTAGTTGAGACTTGGTCTGCTCATTTATTTGTTCAGTTTTATGGATATGTGTTTGTATTCTAGTTTGCATAAGATAAGCTCTTTAGAACTTAAAGAGGCAAATTCCTAGGACCTCCAAGAAATGTAAAACTCACGGTTTTCTTCCAACAAAAAATGATACTGGGTCTCAATGGCTGCATACAGTCAGAACTACAACAAGTGTTGGAGAATTTCATTGAGCAAGTATCAAATGTGCAGTGTAAATTTGTTGGTAGTTGAAACTATGCACTTCATAAATAGATCGCTGCCTGAATAAAATGGTTTTTCTAAGGGAACTGTGGTGTCAATGGGATTGCCACCGAAATGATTGATGCTGCAACAAAAATTGGCAAGGAGAATGTGGTAGTGAAGATTCAAATGGTCAACAGAAAAAGGAGAAGCGTAGGGCCCAAGCTAAAGTCAGAAAGCAAAATAATCTAACAGTAGAATTCCTGGTTATGATCAATGGGGATCAAGAAAATCCTGCTGTGTATTGCAGGGTATTGGCTGGAGAAACCTCTCTGATAATTTAAGTGAATTGAGACAGGTGGTCACAACTACATCCCAACTCCAATAAGTCGACAAGATACTATCAGACCTATAGATAGGAACAGAGGCTTGGTTCCATGCAGAGGTGACTAGAAGTTTAGTGGATCTACAATGCAAAGCCAATGAAAACCCACCTCAAAATCCTTTCAGATCATGTAAAATCCAGGTAAGAATTGAAAAAAAATGTACTATTTTGGACAGACATCTGGTGAGAGCATTCTCCATTTTAAGCTTTGTCAACTAGGACTCTAAACCCAGAAGCCCATGTAATTAACAATCTAAATCCAGTACAGTTACCAATATGTGCTACCTGTAGGGGCAGCCATTTACAGTATAGATCTTAGATTTCAAAGTAAATCATCAGACACGTTCACTCAGACCTCGAAAGTGCTGAATGTCGCTATCTTAATCAAAGATACTCAAAGTGGTCCTATGAAATATTTTTCAAATAAGCAAGATGCTAAGTTGCATTTTCCTTTCATAATATTTTTTTTCCCTTGAGATGATCAGAAGTAAAAAAGAAAAAGAACCCACCTTTTCAAAAAAGTGAGACAGGTAGCACTAGAAAACTAATTACATGATAAAATAATAGAAGTTATCTCAAAGACTAACCATGAAGAAGAGCCGTATGATGCTGATTTCTCTAATGGGTACACAAAGAGGAAGTGGATTTGTGGGATTAAGTTCTGGGGTTTGTAGAAAGAATTAGGAGAAAGAAGATGAACAGAGAAGGGGAAATCATATGGGGGGATTAGAGAGACTCTCCCATATGTATTAACATATATTAAAGATCAGGAAATAAAATACAAGAGGATATTTACAAGTATGCCCCTATACACTAATGTACAAGTATACCCTGACATATTGTACTCCCATATACATCAATACTCCCCCTCAAGCAAGTATGAAAATATTGTATACACCAAGCTTGCCAACAATCCTACTAAAGCTAGGACTACATAGCGCCTTAGTGAACACATCGGCCAATTGATCTTCAGTCTTCATAAAGGGAATACATATTTGCTTGATTTGTAGTTTCTACTTTATGAAGTGTTTGTCAGCCTCGACGTGTTTAATTCTATCATGCTGAATGAGATCATGAGCAATGCTAATTATAACTTTACCATCACAGTCTAATCACATAAGACCTTGAGAGTTGAATCCCAACACTGTAAGAAAGACATGTATCCACAACATCTCACAAATCCCATATGTCATGGCTCGAAACACAGTCTCTATACTTAACTAGACTACAACTAGTTGCTTCCTATCCTGCGAAGAGACAAGGATACCACCTACAAATGTACAGTAACCTGAAATAGACTTCCTATTAAGGCTATCAAAGAGCTAAGCCTAAGCCTTGTTTTAAGCTCAGTGAGCCAAGCCTTAGCTTTGGTTTAAGCTCATTTATTAAGTGAGCTTGAGTTGAGCATCACTAAGCTCAGGTCGTTAAAAGCTTGATTTGATTAATAATTTTATAATAATATTATACATAGTGACAATAGTAATGTTCAAATAAGACAAATTATGTTAATGGGCCATTAGGATGTTAAGCCTTTTTTTCTAGCGAACCGAGCTTGAGCTCAACAACTCGGGCTCATTTTGAGCCTAAGTTGAGCCTGAGCTTGGCCTTTATGTGACAAGCCCGAGCCAAGCTAGGCAAAGCTCAGCTCGTTGACACCCCTACCTCCTATCAATCACGGATCCTGTCAAGTCTGCATCAGTGAAGGCCTCTACCCAAAGATCATGTCTTTTACCATACAAGAATCCTTGACCTGAATCCTTCTTCAAGTGACGGACGATGATGTGGTATGCTACCTCAAAATGCTTGGTTGTGAGAGCACGCATAAACTAATTGAACACTCCAACAATAAAAGAGATATTTGGTCCACTCAAAGTCAGATCGATAAGTTTTCTCACTTGTCTATGACGACACTCAATATTAATAAGTGGTCCTCATTTGCATGTAGACGATGATTAAACCCAATAGAAATGTCATAAGGTCTACACCCATAATCCTGCAGGTCTAATACATATTTGCGCTGAGATGGAAAGATACCATCCTTGGATCTAGCAACTTTAATCCCAAGAAAGTATGTCAGAAGCCCCAAATCTTTGATCTCAAACTCCTTGCCAAAAAACCCTTTTAGGCTATTGCTCACACAATGATCATCACCCGTAACCACAATATCACCAACATAAACAATGTGGGTTGTCAACTTCCCTTGTTGGTGTTTCACAAAGAGAGTATGATCTTCTTAACACTACTTATAGCCATTTTTTTAACATGACACCATGGTTCAAACCACGCTCAAGGTGATCGTTTAAGGCCATAAAGGCGGTACACTTTCCCCTTACCGGTAAAGAGCTAAATAAACCAGGAGGTAATCTCATATACACTTCCTCTTCAAGATCTCCATAAAAGAAGGCATTCTTAACATCAAGTTGAAACGATGGCAATCCTTGATTCGCAACAACAGAGATCAAGATTTTGATAAAATTCATTACTACTGGGGCAAAGCTCTCTTGATAGTCAATCCCATAAATCTGGGTGTATCCCTTAGCTACCAATCTGGCTTTATACCACTCAATAGTGCAATTTGGTTGTAGCTTCACAGAGAATACACATCTACACTCCACATACTCCTTACCTCTTGAAAGATCTACAACATCTCATGTGTAATTGTGTCGTTCTTTTCTAAGGCCTGTATTTTTTCCTTCATTCCTCTTCACAACTGAGGTTTAAAAAGAGCTTGAGGTGCACTACATAAAATGGAAACAAAGGACAAAGAAGTTAAACAATCCCTAAACTTAGGAGACAAAAAGTCATACCCATAGGTCCAAAGATCAAAACATGGCTCTAATAGTCTAATGCTGATACCAAGTGGATTTGTGGGATTAAGTTCTAGGGTTTGTAGAAGAAAGTAGGAGAAAGAAGAAGACGGAAATCATATGGAGAGATTAAAGATACTCTCCCATAGGTATTAGCATATATTCAAAATAAGGAAATACATTACAAAGGGATATTTACAAGTATGCCCCTATAACCAATGTACATGTATACCCTTACATATTGTATACATCAACAAAAGCTGAGTTAGGTGTAGTTGCGGGGACATTCTTCACTTTTAAATCATACAATAAAAAATAAAAAGATCTGCATAACAATTAAAGGTGATACATAATCACAAAATCGAATGGATTTGCCATTTATTCAAGTTTCTCAAAATAACGAGTTGCCATGCAGCTCTTAGAATGCTTTCGGCATGTGTCTTAGAGAGTATAATTCTAATTGTGCTCTTTAAAAAATGTAATAAGATATGATTGGTCAACTAAATGAGAGAATTGAAAATTGTTTTGTGTTCAGATACAATTTCCAATAACTTTAGCTAAATAAATGGAAAAAAAAAGATCTAATTTTATTAATTAACAAGTGAAAGGTTGTTATAGCCATGTCTAGCTTTTGGGCCCTTTGTATGTTCCAATCCACAAAAGAGCCAAATTCCAAAGCCCCGTGAAACAAGGTTCAAAATCTTGTTATCGCAACGGCTCAGAGAGACAGAGACGTCTCGCATCTCGTAGCTTATTGCGGAAAGACGGCATCCGAAACTGAGAGACGGTGAGAAACGGGTCAAATGAAAGAATTTTGATTTGAAACTTCATGATTTGATAGAATAATCACTAATTCACACTTAGGAATCATTAAATATAGGAAACAACCATTTATGATGGTCGGAAGAACCGCCACTTTTATGACATACATTGTCGCCTATGAAATCTATGGAAACACTATGTAGGCCTTAGAAATTTTTAATGTAATCTTACGAAATGTTATAATAAACATTATTAAATACTTATAAATCATTATAATTCATTAGAATCATTACACACTTGGGTATCAATAGTTGGGGATTGGTATCCTTGTGAAACTCGTTATTGTGCATGTGCAGAATTTTAAGTGTTAATAGGTTAATAAATAAATAAATAACACTACACATTGCAAAATAGGACATACAGTTCAAAATGTTTTAATTATTTATTTAATAATTATATAAATACACAATTTTTTTTTCTGAAAAATACCAAATTGCCATATTATGTGCATAATGGGATGTAGTATCTCATATAAAAAAACAGACCAAACAATGCCCATTTAGTTTTTTTTTTGAATTTTTTAAAAAATAAATGAATATTTTAATTTTCGAAAATTACTTTTAACACCATGAATGTGTAGATCTATCACATAAGCATGACGTATAAAAAAATTAGAAGGATTGGATAAAAAATAGGGCACTTACTGAAGTTGTTAACGAAATTTGGGGTTCCGGCTTCGATTTGTCGATTCGGCCCAAATATAAGTTTTAAACTAAAACGAACTTAAGTGAAGTCCTAGATTTAGCTTTAGGGATCTAGATCCACAAAATTTGCACCAAAAAAAAAAAGAAAGGTTTTTGCGAGAAGTGAGACATGATACTATATGGGTATCACGTCTCGCATGCTGTTTTAAGCAAAATAAGGTGAAAATCTCAGCTGTATCACGAGAGACATGCGATATGTGTGATATGTGTTGCGATACATGTGAGATTTTGCAATATTTTAAATTGAGGGATATTATCATACCCCCAAGCCATGATACAGATACGTCGTGTGCCATATTGTGTGATGCTTTCAACCATGGATGGAACCTAGCTTCCCGAGACTCAATTGGGTAAAGACCAGTTGACAACCTGGCTTTGATACCAATTTGATGTAGCATAAAGCTCTAATACCAGAATTGATGCAGGATAATATGGGGAAAGATTGGATTCTGTTGAAAATAAATCCAAAATTTAAATACTCAAATTTCAGAGTAGGGGCAATTCTGTAATTTTGGCTGATTTAGGTAAAATTACCAAAATACCCGTCACATGTTAGAAAATTATGAAAAATTTCAGATCAGTTCAATGTGTTTGAGGGTCATAGGGTTCAAATTTCATTGAAATCAGACAAATCTTTAAATTTCAAGCTCTTTTAATGGAGGTTCTCCAAAACCAGTGTTGATTCTTGGCTCAAAATAGCAGGGAATGCAAAGAGGGATTGAAGTGGATTCTTAGGGGTTTTGTAGGGGATACATATAGGATCAAAACTCTACAAAAAGATGAGAGAAAGATGTAGTTTATGAGGGGGCGATGTTTGATGGATTATTAAACCAAAATTTTCTGTTAAATTAGAATATATAGTAGGAGAAAGTAACTGTGGTACTTGGAATTTAACAAAAGAAACTCGATGGAATGATTATAATTAAAGAAGAATAAAAGAGAGAACCAAACCTGATTATTGGATGTATCCCAACACTTCAACAATGCCCGTGATTGGGATAATTAGAGTTTTCCAAAGTCTTAATTGTTGAGTTGCATTATTTATACATTTGGCTATATAGAGCCAGCTGTTGGGAGAGCTATCTCCAAACACTTTTCACTACTTCTTAGTGTTTGCCTTGGTCGGAGATGCCCAAGGTTGTTGAGTACCTTGGTTGGAGACACCCAAGGTTGGAGAGTCCTTGCCGGAGACACCAAGCACGAGATATTGTATTGTGTTTTGTTGATTTTCCCTTGTAATGACCATAGATAATAATTATTATTATTATTTTAAGAATACCCCACAGATTCAAAATTAAGTAAGGAATGACAAATATGAAAATAAGGGCTTTGATTCATAAAATTTGTGAAAAATGTTAACTGGTCCATAGACAAGGACGAATTATAGTAATTTGTTCTGATCTGAGACATAAACAAAGACAAGGATAATCTTTCTAAAAAGGAACTCTCTAAAAGACTCGATATACAAATAGAGGATCTGTTAGGTTCAGTGAGGAGCTTTTAGAGAGTAGACGTAGGCCCCAGAGTGGCCAAACCTGATGTAGGATCCAAAGGGAAAGGATTTCTATAAGTTTTTTTTTTGATAAGAGAAATTTCATTCCGAGAAAAGGGATGAGCAATCCCCAAAGACAGAGACAAACAAAAACAAGAAGCAAACAAAGCACTAATTACAAAAGAAAATTTTTTGCCAATCCCTTTTTACATATGCTATCGAATAGTCATCCCCAAGCTTGCATTTTAGGCCCCAAAAGTAGACCAAGTCCTTGGCCTTCTTTAAAATGTCTAGTGCCGGCTCCAGGCTTCCTTCAAACTCCCTTTGATTCCTTTCTAACCAAATACACCAACCAATAGCAAGACAGTGGAGCTTCCACAGGATCAAACATTTCTTGGGAGTTCTAGACAACCTCCACTCATGAAGTAACCCCTTGAAATCATTGGGAATGACCCAGGCCAAGCCGATCTCTCTAAGAAACTTGTCCCAAACTTCCACGGCAAACGGGCAATCAATGAATATATGGTCTGCACTTTCCACCTCCTTCAAGCAAAGAAGACATATTCGGGAGGACCATCCCTCTATTCTAGAGAAGATCAATGGTAGGCAGATGACCTCTTGCTGCGGTCCAAAGGAAAAATGTCATTTTGGAAGGAACATTTAGTTGCCATATGATTTTCCAGAGAGGGTCCGCCTCCACCCACACTCATCTAGCCTCCCTCCAGGATTTAGTAGTGAACATGCCATTGATAAAAAACTCACACAAGCCAGTCCTCACTATTTGCTCTCAAATGAATCGTATCAATCACCCCAAGAAGAGTGCCCATTTCCTTGATTTCCTAGTCATTCAGATTATTATGCAAAATTGCATTTCATGAGCCTGTATTCCTTTTAAAAGCCCAATAATCACTTGTCCTAGCATCCTTGTTACTGGCAAGGCAAAAAATCTGTGGGGCTTCCATCATCAAGGGTATTGGAGTGCACCACCTATCCCTTCCAAAACAAAGTTTTGGACCCATATCCCACCTCATGTCTAATCCCACGGAGGGAGTCATCCCTCCCCTTCATGATCGCCTTCCAACAACTACACCCATGTGTAGGGAGGGATCTTAGTTTCCCAATCATTCAACATGCCATATTTGCTAGCAATCACCTGCCGCCACAAACTATTAGGCTCCCTGCTAAACCTCCAAAGCCATTTAGAGAGAAGAGCCTTATTCACCTCAAGAATTATTTAACCACAAAAGCCTAAAAAAATGTTTCTTGAAATTAAAAAATGCTAAAAATTTAAAGAATGTATTTAAGAAACCAAATCTGTAAAGAAATTAGTTAAGAATCAAAGAAACCAATTTAAGAATGAATGAATTATCAAAGGAAACAAGAAATCTAAGAAAATTAAATAGAAATCAAGAAAAGAATGCAAAAGATTAAAATGAGGCTGAAATTTCAAGAAAGTTGGGTTTCTAGTTCAAGAAATGTGACAACTTCAAGAAAACCTAAAACTTAGGGTTTGAAATTGGGACTTTTGATGTAGATAGACATGTTAGGGCATGAGATAAATAAACCTAAAAGGAATTAGGTTTTTATGAAGATTTGAAGAAGTAATTAGAAAAAGGTTGTTTGCTAGAAATTTTCCAGAATTCAAGAAACTAGTAAAAAGATGTAAGAACAAAAGGGAAAAAGAACATAGGAAGTGAGAGATGATGTGTAAGAACAGTGGGGTTCATAAAAGAAAATAGTAGAAGATGATTTAAAGAGAAGAATTAATTTTCTGCAGAGATTTTCAAAAAGAATAAAGAAGAAGATAGATAGAAGATTAAATAGGAGAAGAAAAAAGGAATAAAGATCAAGAAGAAAGAAGAAAGAAGTCACTTTTTGTGAGGGATTTTGGAAGAAATCGCCAAGCTCCAACGTGAGTAATAACTTCAATTCATTAACTTCTTCAATCTGATCGTACAATGAGACTTTAGAGCCTATTTATAATAATTAAAAAAAATGGACCCCATTAGACCAAAATACCCCTCCCTTGTACAGTCAGCCCAAAAAAACCCAAAAAAATTCTAAATGTTTTTTGAAAAATCGAAAAACAGTCATAGATTTCTTCTAAATTAATTCCAACTCCCTACCAACTTTCTAACCTGGTTCTAATGGCCTTATTACATTAAATCCACTACTAAAACCCTCCTAAAACATTAAAAAAAAAAAAAACACTAAAAATAAAGCATAAAAACTGGGGGATGCAACTCTATACCTTGGTTTTCTTCAAAAACCTTGGTCTTGGCTTCCATAAAGGCTTGTACTTTTCCATCCACTGAAGAGTTGCCTCATCAGAACCACTATAAATCTTGTGTTCCTTATGTGTGTGATTGTGTCTTTGTCTCCCATTTATTTTTAGTATTCATAATGAATCATTAGCACACATTTCAGCACTTGAATATATCGGCACACCCATCAAACAGCAACACATAACTTAGTGAACTTGAACTTTAGTAAAACTTTCTAAATAACTAAGTAACCGGCCTAAGAAGCTATATACACAGTGAGGGAATTAGCAAAAATAGTCCTAATTAGCAAAAATAGTCATATTCACTCCCTCTAGGACATTTCTGCTAGTTCCCTAGGAATTCCAGATATGGCCCTTGATAGAGTGGAATGGCAATATAGGTTTCATTTAGCTGAGCCCAGGTAATTGGGAATTGGGATAAGTTGTTGAATTGAGTTGAGTTTGGTTTATTTTGGCAAGGTTTTATCTTCCCAAATTTACTTTTGGATTGGCTTCCTTTATGCTTCTCTCTTTTAATGATTACAATTACACCTCATTACAGATGGGCGACCCAGTGCATGACCTCATTACAAATGGAGAGTATTTAATACTTGTTCTTGCATGGAAAATTCTCTAGGCTTTAGAGCAGCACATTTATGCACTCTAGGTTTCCAATGGCAAGCCCAAGTAGTTTGCAAGAACTACTTAGGGTTGACATATTGGAGCATATTTGTTGATGGTTCCTTTTCAATATGTTGGATTCTTTGGATGGAGAGGAACATTTGAACCTTCAATAACAAAGCAGCTCTGGTTGAGAAGGCGGTGAAGAGAGTTAAAGCTACACTCTTCTACCGGTCATCCATTCTTAGGGATTTAAGGGGTTCATAGTTGACAGTTTCTTTGACTAGGGAGGTTATCATTTTGTTCTTGCTTTATTACAGAAACATCAATATTACATGGGTGTGTCCATTTTCTTTTTCTTTACAACAATAATACAATACCATTCATGCCATAAGAGGGCGGAGGGGGGCAAGATTGTAGTGGGTATTTCAATCATGCCAAAACCTCTTGTCAATGAAGTTTTCCCCCTTCTGTAGTTATCATCTATGATGTTATAAATCTAAATTGAGTTAAAATTTCTTTCTAAGGTTTTTAGGGCCTGGTTACATAAGAAGAATGGCTAAAATAAATTCAGAAACAACCCCAAAATTAAATAAATCAAAAAATAATAACCCTAAAAATTCTGGAAACAACCCTAAAAATCCCTAAACTATTGGACACATCTTGGGGATTATCCATGGTCCTCAAGCTTCTTCTTTACATGATATGCTCATGCATCACATTTCTATGAGTTGAAGTATCTACCATGGTAACATGACAGCTTATCCCCCAAGAGTTTCTTAACATAATTTCGTTTCAGGTACTTGGGACAGATGAACTAAATGCCTATTTGAACAAATATCGTTTGGAGCTTGATCCTCAACTTGATGCTCTTGTTGGGAGGTATGAATCTATATCATGCAAGTAGTGCTGTTCTTCAACAAAAGTTTTGATTTAGTGAGTTGATTTAAACACAATGGTAAAAGTCTTCTCAATTAGTGCAGCTCACATATAGGATTGAGGCTGCTCCGCTAGACAGCTCGGTTGGAAGGAACAATTAATATATGTATATAATTCATCCATGGTTGTCTTTTCTGCAGACATAGCAGGAAGCCCTGGTCCAAATTTATTAATGTGGATAATCAGCATCTAGTTTCTCCTGAGGTACCTAATTTCTATTCTTGAAAACATTTAAACGATTTGATTTTGTCTGTAGTCCAATATGCTTCAGTTGTCTAGCATTGTTTTTGATTGAGTTATTGGACTGGTGTGACATGCAGGCCATTGATTTTCTTGATAAACTCCTTCGCTATGATCATCAGGATAGGCTTACAGCAAGGGAAGCAATGGTAATCCTAGATGGGTTAATAGACTACTATTTTGCTAATACGATACTGATTTTAAATGCATACTAGTTAACATGCATGTTAGTATCCTCCTTTGTCTTCTCATCTGATGCTACCATTCCTGTGCTCCTGTTGCTGCTTATGCTCAACTGTTTGCTCTTAACATATTTGAGTTATCTTATAAATGTGAGGATGCATGCCAGTTGGCATGTAAAATGGGTTGCATTCTCTCTTGAAGTTATTAGTTGTTTTCTTTCTTGCTTCTTTGCTGCAGTCTCCAGTCCGTATTACCTCCATTAGTGGGTTTTCCAAAGAGCTTATTCTTCGTGTTTCAGCATAAATTTTTTATGTTGGGTTCATGATTTACTTCTGTTCTTCTCACACAATTTGCACAATCTAATCATCACTCTGAATGAAAGAGCTTTATTCATCGACTTGCACCCTGGAGTTCAGATTTGTTCCAAGAAATAAAATGTTTTGTTAAAAACACAAATGTTGCAATTACTTCAGATGTTCAATGGAAATTATATCCTTGGTATACAGTTTTAACCTAGAGAACCTCGAAGGTCTACAGTTTTCATCCTCCTTGTAATATCAATTAGAAAGCATTGCGTCCACTCTCTTGTTCTCTGAGCCACTGAAAAGATACAATATGGTTTACTTGTTTTGTGGGATAATGTGTTTGAGGTGTCCTATTTTACAACTGAATTTGATTTGAATTTTCTTTTCCCTTGGGCCATAAAGAATTCTTAGTTTTATCATTAAACAAACATATATCTGTTTTTAGCTCTCCAGTAGCTATGTCCTCAAATCCCTAATGTCAAATTGTTTTATAAATTGAATTTTCGTCTCTTTCATACTGCACCTAGTTTCATAAAGAGACCTGAAAGAATGGTCAAAATTGTTAACCACCTCATGGGATTTTCCACACCCTCTGTACGCTAGCTTTGTTCACAACCACAATACTGTGTTTTCATCTTAATGTGAGGGCAGAATCTTGGGTACACCAAAACAATTTGATATCTTTGTGTTCATGTTTCAGGCCCATCCATATTTCTTTCAAGTGAAAGCTGCAGAGAATTGCAGGATGAGGACACAGTAACCCTGCTTACTTACAAATATGTTAATTTATATGAAACTAGACTCAGCTGCCTCGGTACAGTTGTTGGTGGTTAAGTTGGTTGCACATTTTCTTTTATTTTATGATCTCCATTTGTCTTCTTGCCACTTGAGAATTAAATGTTACATTTCTGGCCCTGGTTATCTCATTTAAATTATATAATTTGTAATGCATCTACTAATTATTACTACTATTAGATGCATCTTTTCACCTGCAGCTCTCCAATGAATGCCTTAAATATTCCTTTAGGCCCAGTCCGGTTGCCTTGAATTGTATAGAAAAGAAAAGAAAATCCCATAAGAAAAGAATCATGAGAAAAACATGAGAAAACCAACTTTATATGGCAACCAGATAGTGTAAAAATGATTTTTTGATAAAATTGTCATGAGAAAACTTTTTCATGGCAACCAGACAGGACCTTTGTCACTTCTATATGCAAGACTGCACCTCTGACAGATGCCTACACCTGATACTATAGGAGGGCTGCTTAAATAATAACTCAAAATCTCGATGGCTATGGGATCCCGATTATATCTGGGCTTCTCAAGAGC
>JAOXJP010000012.1:12103664-12124689 GCA_025762735.1 Platanus orientalis | reverse complement strand
CCCATTGCCGTTGCTGCTTCGAAAGCTTCACCTACACTTTTCTCTGCTTTCAGCAACAAGGCATCTGATTCTTTGCTTTGGATCCTGATGAAGACAAAGGAAAAAAAAAAACTTAAATAGGTAAAAAAGGAACCAAAATTCTGGTCTTACTCTTTTGAGTTAAGAAGGAAACCTGGCAGCTCGAAGTATTCTACACCAAGATGCTTCTACCATTGCAGCTTTACGAGCCTCCATGGCCTTGCGTGCAGCTTCTCTAACTGCTATTTTCTCTCTCTCAACTCTTGAATAGTGAGGATTTGAATCACCCAGAGTCTCATCGAGAGTTGAGTTCATGCCTCCCACTTCCTGCAATAAGTACCTCCAATTAATATTTGTTGACAATCACTGAAACTTTGTGCTCAAACAGATGAATACAGTCAAAAAGGATAACAAAGGATAAACTACCTGCAGAAGCCTTATTTTCCTCTTCAAATAAGAGTCTGTCTTTTTCCGAGGAAACCAGTTGAGAGGAGAAGAATTCTTACGATGAGGGGGCTTCTTTATCTGCGTTGTAGATTTGTTGACAGAATTTAGTGTTGATTGCCCACTCTCTTTTAAGACTCTATTCTGCATTAAAAGAAAAGGTAAACTGCAATAAGTAACAAGATAGAAGTTTGTATAACCAGGAGTAAACGTGCAGTTGCAACAGCCATTCCACTTTCTCAGTTCTTCATTGGATACTACTACAAAAATAAATTTACATGGAATAAAATAGTAATCAATCAAGGGACTGCACTTGATTGAATAATGACTGCATTTCCCTGTTAGTAGTGTAGGAAATTTAATTGTCATGCCTACTACAAGTGACAATATTTCCTTACATGAATGATTTCAATGTCTATAAGAATTTAATTTGTATGAGCACCCATCATGGATAGGAAAATGGTTTCCTCCAACCAGTGAGAATATCATTTTATAAATATAGCTGTGTTACTGTTTTCTAGTGTGCCTTTTGTTTCTCAAATATTTTACCTTAAGAATATCAGTATGTCTACCTTAAGAATATCAGTACGTCTACATAGTAGAAGCAATTTAAATTGCATGTCCACCATGTCACAGTAGAAGATATTAATTTGTCCACCATCAGTGGAACTTGATATTTTTCTAGAGGGAAGTGATTTCTTCACTTAAAGGATCCTAGCTAAGAATAAACTCTTTAAAAAGATATAAAGTTCAGTCCATGTTCCCTGTACAATTTGAAATCAGTATCATATCCATGCTGGACACTTCAATTCTAAGGGTAAAATTCTGTATCCATCCAATATCTGAGCCAATTAGTTCACATGGGTACATATTTTTCACTGGTAAAAAGGTTTTTAACGGGTAGAAGCTTGCCATGCACGTATCAGGTAGCTTTACAGAGTCAATTCAATCCAGCTGACACTAAAAAAGAATCAGATTCTATTTTTTGGCTATATTATGGCATGTTGGTTGATCCCAGAAATACTCAATGCCATGATAGAGGCTGCCCCACACATGCAAAGGGTTGGGACCAACCATACCTTGTGGGATAACTTGCATCTTCTTATGCAGGAGAAGTTTCATTATTCAGTGTTGTTTTATGTCAATCCTAATGACAATTTAGTGAAGGCTTACTTCTATCAATTGGGACCAATAAGCTCTCTACCAATATTATCCAGCAAGAGTAGAACAGGAATCAATGAGTTTCTACCACAATCCAGTTTCTATGATAAATTAGATAAGGCATGTGAATGGAAATTAGAGTTCTATTGGGACATTCAAGTGACTTTATGGCTCAGGAGAGGAAGAGCAGTTCGCAAGTAGACTTAAAAACATTCCAGGTATACATTACAAAGAAGTCAAATGCAAGTTGAATGAAAAATAATCCCCCACAATTTAATGGATATCACTAGAAAATTAATGGGTAGAACATCCATGAATATTTATTCTATTAATTGGACTACAATCACTGCATGAGTCAGCAACACTGAAACAAAGTGGTAAAGCGACAAGAAGTTATGCAAATCTGGTTAATGGTGGCCATATGACTTAATTCTGTCCTGATCCGACAGATGCATATTAGTCATATGGGGAGGTCCACTGGAATGCTATAAAATTCTGTTTATATTCGACAATATGTGCTGTACAATCTGTTTACCAACAGGGAAAAGAATCATTCTACATTCTGAAAGTAGTTGCTGCTTATTTAAAAAATATGACCCTGAGAAGGTGTCTTTGATATATCTTACACTTCTAAATGTCCACTCAGCCCTGAAGTTGTAAAGGCTATACCACAGAACTATCTCAATTCGTGAGAAATGCCCACCAAGTTTGCCACACATATATCTTGGGTGCCTCTGGACTTCTCTAAAACAAAAAGCCTGGTCTAGAATTTTGTACTTAACAGTGAACATTTACAGGAAAGAATCCCCTATACAAACAAATTTATATAATTTCTAATGGGTGTGTGTATTTTAGCATAAGTAGGATTTCTAATGAATATAGAACTTTACACTTGACAAGCAAGAAGAGCTCATACAGGCCAGGCCAGGCCAACAAAAACCTGACTGACCCAACCCAACTTGGGCTAGCATTTTCCAACGTTTAACTTAGGTTTGGGCTGGAAATTCTCACCCAGAATCTTTCACATGGCAGCATAGGTGGCTGGCTGCCTGAAAGCCCCCCTCCCTTTCCCCACATATTCGCATCACCCTCACCCCTTATGCAGCAAGTTTTAGTCCAATAACACCCATCAGGTGAAAACTCTTTTCACCCTCCTTTTGACACTGCAACGGCTGGTTTAAGTATGACATGGTAGGGTATAGAGCTAGCCTAGCGCTGACTAGGGTACTGAAAAACACATGGCCAATCCAGGGGGTTAATTGTCTTATGGAAATCTAGATGGCCACACCATCCGTCCGCCAGCTATAAGACAAGGGGCCATGCAGTAAAGACACCTACACAATCCACTAGTAAACCTTTTCACGGATACAAAAATTCTCACAATCCAGAAGAGGCTGTTTTCTCAAGAGATCCACATAATCATCCCTTGAAAGTAAGTTCTTTGAAGATTCCGAGTTGACTGGTTCTAAAGAATATCATTATTCATGTTGGTCATTATAGAAAATAACATCACATATATGAACTCTTAATATAAAAAATAATTTATTTGAAATGATATGCAGAAAATACCCGCTGATCCAATTTTTATTTTATTTTATGCAATATATGTTGATCTTATCCCAAAAATCTAAGAAAGAAGATTTGAATCTCAGAAACCCTTTATGAAATAGATTGAAGTTCATTGAATCACACGTACTGGAAACCCCAATTCAGTGGTAATTTATGGTTAAAGACGATAATCTTCACACTGAGGGCATGCTTAATCAAATGTATAAGCATCATGAGATAATGAAAGAATCACCACATTTCAAAAACTTTAATTAACAATTAAAATCAAGTTTCGGACACATGTGGCAAGGAAGATTGGCTAACAGAATCTAAATCATGATGAAAACACTTTTCGTATAAAAATTAAACCAGTTAGCGTTATCGGTTGATATCTTTTTAAATTTCAAACATTTCATCAAGAAAACCTAAAATTGAAAATAGATGGCATCTATGACCAAAGAAACACTTGGAAGTTATGCTAATCATAGATTCTTGCAATAACAGAAAGGGACATTCCTAATAAAAGAAATAGGCATCGATTGAAACCCTAATCTGATTCAAAATGTAAACTGTACCTTTCCGACCTTCGCGGTTGTCATTACAGACTCTTCGGCATCGCCGTTCTTTTTCTCTGTCTCAACAAAGGTCTCGTTGCTTTGCTTGTCTAAAACAGAAATGCAACCCAAATCCAAGCAGCCTAAATCCATGGCGGAACTTATCAAATCTGATGCGAAAAAACAGATTAAATACAGAGAAAAACCGATAGATCCAAAAGCTCTGTAACAAGAGATTGATATATAGATCGATTTTGAACAAAATCTTAGAGAAAAATTGTCGTTTGGTTTGAATCGGAGGAGAAGAAGAAATGAAAGATTTGAAATGAGTTTTAACTAAAATAGGTGGAGTTTTTTCGAAAGGAAAACTATCCGTTACAAAGCGACTCCCGTGGCTCTAACGTTCCATTTTCGCTGTGAGAAAAAAAAATATCTGATACATGCGGCTGCATCATCTTCGGTGCAGTCGCGGCCCATATTATTGATGTGGTGGCCCATTGATTCAACAATTTGGACAGCCAAGCGGTGGGCTGTCTGTCGTTTCGATGGGCCACATGAATGTTTAAGATTCTATGATTAATATGATTAACGGTCCAGATTGGTTTTCCGGTTGGCCGTTGTTCCGAGTTAATTGCATTATAATTTCTATTTGGTAATGTTAATTTGTTAATCACGGATTGAGACGTTTATCCGTTACGAATGCAGTAACGGGTCATGCTTCAGATAGTAAGTGAACCCTTACTACAGCACGCATGGGCTAACCTACTCGACTTGTTGATTTTGTCAAGGACTTCTATAAACGAGGGTTGGAAAGTCCAACCTGATGTTAAATCTGATTGAGATCAGTGGATCATAACTTGGATTGGTATGTAGGGTTGGATGGGCTGGTGTCAATCCAATTCAAAATCTTAATTGAGACCAAAATATTAAGATGGATGAATGGTGTAAGAATTAGAAGTAAGTTCTTTATAGATACTTAGGATAACACCAATAGGGCTTGTTTAGAGGCAAAGGTCCCAACTTCCCTAGGAAAGTGTATGATTTTTCTTACAACCCCACAAAATTGCTTGTATGATACATGTTAAAACACAGAAAAACTACTCAGCAAAACCTTCTCGAGGAATGAAACTTTTCCACTTTTGTCAAAACCCTTATTCCCTATTTTGCTGTATTTTTTTAGTAATATGGTGGGATGGTATGGAAAAGTAAAGTGAAGCGACCTTTCCTTACTTCACTGCCATTTGCTGTTGTAATTAGGAGGGTGGATTAGGTAGGCAAACTTAGAGAGCCTGGAATGACATCATGACACATCAGCACCATAAAAGTGATACACTTTTTTGAGGGATTTTTGTTTTCACTTTTTTGCACTGATGTGTTGGAACTGATGTCATTCCAACTTTAGACACTTTCTAAGTTGTCCTACCTAATCCTCAAGGTGTAATTAGACAATGTACTGAAATAAAAATATGACCTTTTATGTTTTACTTTGCCACCATTTCTCATGGTGGTTTTTAGGCCTTTTCCTATTGCCAACAATTACTTCTAAAGAGACAACCTAAAGGAAAAATCCATCAAGATGTTAGACCATGTGAGACAAAGACCGAGAATTGTACCGGGCTTGGATTATGTGAGACCTGTGCAAACAGCACCAGAGGGGCAGACGCATCAGTATAAAAAAGTGATTTATACTTTTTGGGGGGGCACTTATCATTTTTCGGTGCTGATGTGTCTGCACCTTGGTGCCGTTTGCACAGTTCTCATGAGATTCATCCACCTAATTTTTTCCTACCTTCGGAGGGGCAATGCTTTCTTGAGTTAAAATATATATATAATTTTTATTTTTGGGTTGGGTCACTTGAATGTCACGCTTTGAGTGTGGGGCCTGCACTGCAGCGGCAGAGCCATGCAACATAGCAGAATTTCTGCCATAGAGATATGAATCATATGACCCCTGGACTCCCACCTGGGTATCAATGGACTGGGAACGAGAGTGGATTGTATCCGCTCCTCTTAACAAATGCTCCTCTCTGCCCCATGTCAGGAGGTGGGCACATGGGCAGAGAGGAGAGCGGATACAATCCACTCTCACTTGGAACATGTTTTACCATAAATAAAAAAGAGTTATAAATCGGAGAGAGAGTGAAGACTTCCAAAGAAACAATACCAAAGAGAAAATTTCATCTACAAAAACCGAAAACCGTGCTAAGAAAACATTAGGCATTTGTGATACAAAGTCAACTACTCTTTTCACAATTGTCCTTATGTTCTGCTGCCATTATTTTTTATCCTTAAATTGAAATTGTTTTAATAAAAGAAAACTAAAGATCATTGCCAAGATACAAACAGGATCTGCGGACAATTCTATGGCTAACATATTGACTCTATGGCTATCCTTTCCACTTACTCACTCATGATTGTACACAATGAAAAATTTGCACTAATTCCCACAATATACTTAAACAGAAAACACAATGCACCATAGTTAATTGGCCTTTGAAAAGCCCAAATTTTATCATTGTAATGCTGACATCTTAAAATTTCTAGTTGGCCTTCACATCTCACAGTGAGTCAGTGACAGCATGCAGGATCGAATCATGCTCACACAAACTACTACCCCCAACCCCTTCAGATAGCCCCAGATATGTCAAAGATAATAAGTGTTTTTTATTGGTAATCAGATAAGGATTGTTTACACTACCAATAAATCCACCAATACATGTTCTAGGCTTCCTATAAATTAAATATACAGGTTCAAGGCCTCCACACTAATTCCTTAAGCATGCAGTACAAATACGACTAACTAAATTAGACATATTTTTACAACTCAACAGGGTCATCCATTCACAAAATCATTTTCTATAGAATAGAATGTAACTTTTATTCATAGCAATCCTAGTTTTTGTTATTTAATTAGCTAGGTCGCACCAATTTCTTACATGCATTCATAGTAAATCTAGTTTTTGTTATTTAATTAGCTAGGTCACACTAATTTCTTACATGCATTGCTGTCTTTTTAAACATAAAAATTTTTATTTTCTGTTATTGCAGCGATGGAATTATGTTGGCAATACACTTTTTATCAGCAATAATATCTTAAAAAGAGAGTGGGTGGTATGATGAACGAATGTGGGTCAAGCTGCCAGAGGTTAGTACTAATGGGATAGAAGACCAACACACTGGGATATCATGATTTTAAGATATTAAATATGTTGTGTGGAACTCTTCATCGAGTTTTGGGCATAGTCGAACTGATTCTGCTAAATGTGGACTTTTATGGGAAAATTTAAATTATCATTCTGGATTTTTGAAATTCCCTGGGAGTTCATATTTTTATGAACATAAATCTGTTCCACCATTATGTTCAAACACACAACATTTACATTGACACGGCTACGAAACATGAGTTCTGTAGTGCTGAAATTGTCTAACTACTTGATTTCTCTGGTGCATGATGTTACCTGCTCAGTGCCGTCTTGGATCCTAACAAGTCCAGAGACAATTACGGTAGAGGTATCATTATGGATGGGGTAGTGGTCCATAATTATCTGTACAATTACAACTGAAATAAATACTGCTGGAATTCCAGTGGTCATTAGATTGATGATTACCAGAAATTGGGTAGCCAGCAGGAACATTGCATGGAAACATCCAAATCTGAAGTCCAACTAGATAATTATGGATCCACTTATAGACACCAAGGTCATGTAAATGCTAGACCTGCTATATGCAACATATGGAGAGCACCATAGAAGTTATTGAAACATTCACCAACATAGTTAATGTGACCAATTTGTGTTTCAAACTGACCCATTTGATTGGCAGCTGCAACTCTAGGATGTCTTAACCAAAAGATAAAACTCTGCAGCTAAGGAATTCAGCAGGAAAAGGTCTATGCATCAGAGCATTATAACCACCTGACCAATATGAGTTTCAACAATAATCACTTGGTCCAATCATAATGGTCCAGTGATTGAATAGTCTAGATTGATGAAAAAAAATGGGCCATGATATGTGTGTGTGTGTGTGTAGATAAATAAAGATATAGAATGATGCTGATATTCTATACATAGTTAAAGATATGATCACTAAATACCTCTGTGGGGATCTAAAGATGAACATAGCATTCTTCTCCATCAAAGGTCTTGGTTCGTGATAAGCTGCTGGCCTCCTATAAGATACTGACTGAAGTTTATGATTCCTCCATATGACTGATGTTTATAGAAGACAGAATGTAATTATTCCTGGAAAAGAGTGTTCTATATTAAACCCAAATAATTTTCAATATCATTTCTAACTATTTAATCTAATAAAAGAATAGACATGGATATTAGGGCATGCATCTAACTTCAGATCTGCATATAGAAGCTTATTAGTCTTGTATCATCCTCCAGTCTTTCTATTTCCAAGAGCATTTTTATCAAGTTATTGTCTTCATAGAACACATGTCTAAATGTATAACTCCAAATTGCACCCTCTTCTTAATACCAATACTAATAATAAATGACGATGATGATGATGATGACAAAAGGTGATTTTCAGTTGGATGAGTCACAAAAATAAACAACTTATGAATGCAGAGTATTAGAGACCATTCCTTGGTAGTAACCACCAACCAAAGCTTCACTCCAGAAAAAAAACTTGTTAGTTATTCCTTTTACTTGACGTTGAATCATAACATTTCAGAGTCCGGATAATCACATGGAATTACAGGGTTTTCTTAGTTCTGGTCAAAGCTTTAGTTTAACCCAATCTTTGCCACTTCACTCTCTTGCATTGACATTTCCTACTACCCTGCCATCTGTTTATTTTACGCATGTGCCACCTGGATCTGCCTATCACCACCATAACTATCTCAATTTGAATTTTCAACTGATTTCTGTGTTACCCTTCTAACACCTATATTCAACATCCTTCACCAGCCCGAAGTATCACAGAGACAAGCATCTAACCCTCTCTAACAATGATAACTGGGATCACAGAAATAATGATGAGGTTTAGATTATGTTTTCTTCTTATTATAATTATTATTTTTTAGCAAAATGTAGAAGTTAGCATGGAGGACCGGTTATAAGTAATATAGTATTACACTCTAATATCTTTTACCCTTCATTTATTTCGTCTTCTCTACCTTTTCATGCTCTAAATAATATGTGTATTAAATAAAGATTTCATGCCTACCGCTAATAAACTTGCATTCAAGAGTGTAAAAAGCCATTGAAACAAATTATGCAACTAAGTCAAGCCAGTCATAAAGTTGCTGAAACAAACACTAGTTGGCACAGAAGGTCTGCTTGTCATAGCTGTATTGCTATTCATTTTTGCTATGGCAGAACAGGATTTTCTTCAAACCACTTTTGTGGCAAAAGAAAACCAGTCAAATGTTCCAAATCTTAAGAATCAGCACAAAGTCCTATGTAAGTATATTTTTTACTTCTCCAAAAATGAATTTAAACTATAACCAACTACTCCACAGTTTATTTTTTACAATAATTTTCTCTCTGAATTTTAGAAATGATACAAAGGAGGAGTTGCTAAGATTACCAGTGGAGGTGATGGATGATGATGACCTAGCAGCGGCTGCAGAGGGGAGGCTAGTCTACTGCAGGGTTAGATTTTTTTGTGCATTAGCTGGTCAGTAGTATTGCAAATGGGAAGATCTACTTAACTAATGCACAAAATAGGCATTGAATAATTCCCATTGTACAAATGCTAACAGGGCTCACATTACTCTCCAAAAAATAAAGGCTTGCATTGAATGCTGTAAACTGAAGCTTTCAAATATCTGTATCATTATTTTTGGGCAACCAAGTATAGATTCAGAACATAAGCACAATGTTTATACAATGGAGAAACTGTAGAACAAGAAAAAACACTAACACACACATTAAGGGAAAATAATGTAAAAGACATCAATGAGTTAGAACTTGCGTAATTTGCAATGCATCTATACATATAACCATTTAATCGGAAGACAAAATAGGCATGTTACCAAAGAGGCCTCCTTTAAGACTTTTACTATAAGAATACACCAGAGCAAGGACGTAAAGGTAGAAATGGTTAGCCTGAAAGTCCAACAGCAGTGGTAGATATGGTCATCCTCTTTGACCCAACATTAGCCACCATTTGATTACAACAATGAACAGCAAACGAATTGGGTTTCCTCTAAAATCTCTAACTGTATGAAGCTGAGATTCCAACAGCCCTGACTTCCTTTTCATAACTGAGGAGCAGTGTAGAAAGAACTGGAAGAATAATTTGGAGCAGAAGGGAGCAGCTAACTTGAAGTTATGACATCTTGAAGCCAAGAGCCTACAACTGAATAAATAAACTTGTCCATCCATCAAGGTTCATCTTATCTTCCTTTTTTTCCCCGATGAATAAGGCTCATCTTGCTTCATGATCCTGGAAGAAGATGATCAGATGACAAAAACTTCATAAGTTGCTGGTGTGGCCATGTTGGTTGCTTGTAACCTTCATCATTCAAGGATATTAACACAAAGGTTACTCGCCTATGCTTTGCCATTAGCTGTGCAGCATTTCTCATCCCCATATGATATCCTCATTAAACAAGTTTCTTGCACCAACGGAGAAAGCTAAGCAGTTTTGGTTCAACAACATCCCTAACTGTTCGTTTCCCTCTTTTTGCATCTTCAAGGTCAAGGGTTCTATATGCAAGAGCTAACAAATACATGGCAGGATGAAGTCTCCTGCACATAACATAAGAGACATAAATCTATGCAGTTCATTTGTTGGGAGTATAGACTATTAGTCACTGATATCTCAATTTAAGTCAAAAAGAATCCTACAATCCAGAACTTCTAATTAGGTGGATGAGCAAAGAAGAAAGATAATATTATCTGGCATGTATTGGAGGACTTAGATAGTGACACAACAGATTATTAAAAGGTACACACACAGAGCATGGACCGGCAAGATAAATTACTTTTCATACTGTTCAGTCATATCATAGTCATCCCACAGCCTTTGTGATGGCACTGTTCTTCCTTTCTTATCTCGACCAAATGTCTCAACATACCAACCACCAATGTCATGCATGCTGCAACGAGGCTCAAACAGCCAAAATCTGTAGAATGAATTTATACCAGATCAATAGCTAGAGAAGAGAAAGAATTCTAGAAGAAGTTGTGGTGCTAAGCATTACATGTAATGCATAATATTTATGAATGATACAGCCCACAAACCAATATCAACCTCATTTAATAGTTGCTCAATTATCTTTCAAATTTGGTCTCCAGCTCGAGGTTCAAAAGCTCAGCTTTATAGTTTAGGCAGTTTAACAACAACCAAGTCCTTGAGTAATTAGCAAGTCAGTCAACACCATCGAGTCCAGTCTTGGAAACAAAGACCCAATACACCAGAAACCAGTCAACTTGGTTTGAGTCATTAAGCTGAGCCATTTGAGTATTCAAACCTTGCCCCATGCCTCGATCTACTAGTGATGGAGAAGATGGTAAGTGCTGCCATCTACCAATATGGTTTTCAAGAAATGACACAGCTTACCTGCTAGGTGGCAGCCGGGCTCTGCTGCATCGACATTCACAAACAGAAACTTCATCTCCAACTTGATACCAGTGCATATGCTTCACCTGAAAAATTAAAGCATCAAAATGCCAATAGGAAACCAACGGGAAGATAATCAGGTAATTGAATTCTTTCTCTCTAGCTAGGAGAAACTACTTCTGAACTTCTGTTAACTACACATGCATCAACATAAATGAACAATACAAAAATTAGACAAAAAGCTCTTGTAGTAAGATTTCACCACCCTGACTGTTTAAAGCTAGCAACACCCTGTGAGGCAGTGACAGATCAGGTATCTGCACATTAAACACTAGTATCTGGGGGCCTTTTGAAGACTAGGCATGCTAGTTATGCCTCCATTAGAAAGATCAATTGGATACAGGTTGTCCTGATGTCATAGGAGGTGGGAAATAAAAAAAAAACCGAACATACCTTTAAGTTAGACAATATCTGAGTTATCACTAAAATAAATTGAAATGATACAAAATCACATGCATTTTAGTTGAAATCAAGAGGCCTCTTGAAGATTAGGCATGCTAGCCACTTGTTTTCTACTTATAACAATGAAAAAGTAAAACAATTGCAATAAACAAAAATAATAATTGGATAGCTGTATGTATCTCAATGAGGAATGAAAAATGAAAAGGAGAGGAGAATAATAATACAAACCAGCAATGTTCTATGTTTCATAATCACATGTGTTTTTGTACCACTATTATTGTAGACAGAGCAGGACCCTTCGTCTGGGCTGGTTCCTAGTCCAACAACTGTTCCCAATAGAATCCTTGATCCGACTGATCTATCCAAGGAGTTCACAGAAAACCCCTTTCTATCACCATATATTGGATCTTCATGTGAATTAAGAAAAACATGTATGTGGTCTTGAGAATCTTCATCTTGAATCTCATTCTTGTTACAACAGCTTCTAGAAGGGATCCTGGTAGCCATAGCAACCACTCTTCCAGAAATGTGCAATTCTAAATCTTTATAAGTATCTGATGCACAATCTCTATGATGTCTAAGTTGCATCTGCGGGATATCTGCATCATCCAAAAATCCAAAATTCATGGTAACCGTTGTCTGCTTAACCGATTGACACTTCCCAGAAAGCATAGACATAGGAGAATTTAGCTTGTCAGAGTGGGCATTGGATAATTCAGGAACCTTGTTGACTAGGTATACAATTCCGAAAAGATCACGCCCCGAAACCAAGTGCAGCACCTCAGGAGTTCCATATTCAGACCTCTCCTCAGCTTCAAAACAGTCAGGAAGAAAGTCCATTGACTCAATGACAGGGCCATAATAAGCTGCATGGATGGCTGAATAAAATTCCCCCTCAAGTATGTCAAAATAACCTGACCCTGCCACCACCTTCTTCTGTGACAATATTTCATTTACAGTAAATCTATACCATCTTAGCCATTCAACAACTTCCAACTGCTTTGTCATTGTTATATGAGATCCATAAGAGTACATTGGTGAACCTTGTTTGAAATGTTTCTGTAGAACTTTTCTCTGAGAAAACAAATACCTGTCATAGTGCACTCTCTTCTCTGAATCTGAAAGAATCTGCAAAGTCAGAACTCTCACTTTATGTATGGTATACCGCGAAATCATATGTTAGCATCCCTTCAAATCCATGCATCACATGTACGAACATGAGACTTCCACAATTATTTTAAAAAAAAATCTGGAAAAAGGATGTGTAACTAGATATATTCACATGAAACTGGAACCACAAGCATATTAGAACATAGTAAAGGTGAAAGTGTAATGAGAGAAAATATGAACAGCTGAACATAAAAACGCTCATTTTTCCAATCCAAAATGAGTGTCCAATAAAAAGTGATGTCAACCTTCTGAAATAATAAAGTCAGGCACACACTCTAGATAATAAGCTGAATTATATATCATGCAGCTTCTCTGTGATTTTTATTGGCAACAACTAGCATATAAGGCTATACTGAATGAACACCATATAAATTTTTTTTTTATGGATAATAAAGCAATTTATTATAAAGGAAGAAACATACAAGGATAAATAGGCACCACAATATGAAGGATGCAAGAAGATAAAAAAATTCAAAGGCTATGAAGGAGGTTTGGCCCTCAAAGAATAAAGTGAGGTCGGGTTACCCATATTAGAATCTGTTGATAATTCATCTCCATTGTTACGAGATGTTCATGTTGGAGGCCAAGAAGCATGTTGGGGTTCCCTCCCATGAGTAGGACCCACCACTCCTTTTATGAAGTGGTCAGCACATGGGACAACCAAGAGTCTTTAGATCGCTAATGAAATGGTTTGTTAGGTGAGTATTAAATGCTCGTTCTTTCCAAGGAAGTGTAGAAAAGGGGTCTTTGTTGGTTGGGCTCTCTTAGGTCTTTTGCTTTTGGAAAAGAAGCATCTCCTACACAACACACCAACCGTACAACACCTAAGTGAAAAGGCTTCTGTTTTTGGGGATTTCTCTCCATTGGAGAAGAAAAAAAAGGGCCAGCAAGTTTCTCTTTTGAAGAAGATTTTGGTTAGTGCATCACCTCCTTGTTGGAGGTAAAGTTTTTGTGTTCTCTAAATCCCCTTGTATATCCATCTTTTTAGATGATGATTATCATGTTGTTACTTGATGTTAAAATCCTCTAACTTGATTAGAGAAGACTTGTAACCCACATATTTCTCAAATAGTGGAAGATTTTTTTGGACTAGTATCCCGTGATTTTTCCCTTCACACTGAAGGGTTTTTCACGTTAAAAATATTGGTGTTGTGATGTGTTTTGTGCTTGTTATTACTTGTTGTTTACTTGTTATTTTCCAGAGAACAATTGCTTGGAATTGGTAGCCTTTGATTTGCACATAGAAAGGGAAAGGTGTGTGGTTTCCTAACAAGTGGTATTAGAGCCAGACTCTAATTGTTTGTGTATAAATCATGGAAACAAACACAAGTCGGATGGTTAGCCTAAATGGGAGCAATTAGCTCATTTGGAAGGTGAAAATAAAAGATATACTTTATTGTATCTTTTCAAAAAAATAAAAAAAGATTTATATTTACCCACGGAAGGAGAGGGCTAAACCTAAAAGTTTGTCAAATGATGAGTGGAAGAAGGTAGATTGGAAAGCCATTGGGTTTATTCGGCAATGGTTAGATGATAGTGTTTTTCATCATGTCTCCACCGAAACCTTGGCACATTCATTGTAGAAGAAATTATAAGGGTTGTATGAGAAAGATTGCGGGTAACAAATCTTTCTTGATTTGGAAGCTTATAAATTTGAAGTATAAAGAAGGTGGTTCAATTGCAACACTTAAATGAAATGTGGAGTATTGTGAATCAACTCTTCTCTATGAAAATGGTATTAGATGATGAGTTGCAGGCCTTATTACTTTTCAATTCATTGTCAGACAATTAGGAGACATTAATGGTGTCTCTTAGCAACTCTGTTTCAGATGGGGTTGTTACTATGAATCAAGTAACATGAAATTTGTTGAATGAAAAGACAAGAAGAAAATCTTTGGGTTCGGCACTTGTCACAGAAAACCGGGGAAGAAATAAAAGTAGAAAGCCTCATAAACATGAGAAGTCAAGAGGAAGATCTAAGTCAATAAAAGAAATTAATTGTTACAACTGCAGCAAGCCAGGTCATTTTAAAAAGGTATGCCAGAAACTCAAGAAAGAGAAAAAGAAAAGGGTGAAAAAAAACCACCGTTGCTTCAAATGGCGACATTATTAATTTTTTCAGATTGTGAAAAATCATGTCTTTGTCTCACTTGTCAGGATACCGATTGGGCTATGAAGCACAGATACTTCATGTCCGTGTTCAACATGTATCGATCACGGATATGCCTGGGATACTTCTACATGGGTGTCCCCAATGTGTTAGAAAAAAACAAAAATAAATAATTTTTTTTGACACATCGGGGACACTAGGACACGGTGGGACTCGATAACTAGATAGTTTTTAGTAAAATGACTAGAAAAATGGGTTAATTGAAGAAATATTAAAAAAAAGAATAGTATTATAGTAAATACGATTAAGAATGAAACATGAAGGGAAATAGGGGTGTTGGGTTGCAAAACCGACCACCCAAACCCTATGATAAGTGAGAAGAAGGGAGAAAGAGGAAAAGAAGAAAAGGAAGGAAGAAACAAAGAAAAAGAAGGGAGGAAGAGGAAATGCAGCATACACTTTAGCCTTCAAGTAAATTAGGACTTCTTTATTTCTTAGTTATTAGATCTCAGATTGAGTTTTTTCTCTCTTCTTTTTTTCATTTCATTATCACAATCTTTGATTTGGAAAATGAACTTTTCCAGTTTTTTGTTGTCCTCTCCTCTTTAATTTCTTTTTTTAGAGTCTGTTGGACAACCACACAACTATCTTACAGCTATGGCTGGTCGAGAATGATCCTTTACCGCCAATTGATACACGTTCCATTACTTGTTTTTTATGTTTTAAACATAAAATCTAGCTAAAAATATTAATTATTTATTAATTGTCTTATCGTATCCTACTTTTTCAAGAATTACTGTATCGTCATGTCTGTATTATATTGTACTTGTGTCCCGTGTCAATGTTCGTGCTTTCTAGTGATTAGGTGATCGACACAAATGCTTCATACCATTGTATTCCCTGCAAAGACTTCTTTACATCTTATAAGTCGGGTGACTTTGGAGTTGTGAATATAAGAAATAGTATCACTTCAAAAATTGTAAGAATGTGTGATATAAGCATTGAGACCAATGTTAGATGTAGATTCGTTCTCAAGGATGTGAAACATGTTCCAAATCTCCGTTTAAGTTTCAGTCAGAAAGCTAGATGAAGAAGGCTATAACAATCACCTTGGTAATGGATATCGGAAGCTTACCAAAGAGTATCTCTCTTGTTATAGCAAGAGGAAAGAGGTGTTGTGCTTTGTATAAGACGTAAGCATAGTTATACAAGGGTGATGTGAACATAGGGGATGGTGATTCTATTGATTTGTGGCATAAGAAATTGGGTCACACGAGCGAAAAGGGATTACAAATCCTTACCAAAAAATAACTCACTGGCATAAAATGTACGCCTTTAAATAGTTGTGTTCATTATTTAGTTGGTAAACAACATAAAGTCTCATTTCACAAAAGCTCCTCCAAAAAAAATGAAAATGTTTTGGATTTAGTTCATTCTCATGTTTGTGGTCTTATAAAAGATAAAACTCCTGGTGGTGCTTCTATTTTGTTACTTTCATAGATGATATTTCTAGAAAAATGTGAGCATATACTTTGAAAATTAAAAACTAGGTCTTGGATGTCTTCAAACACTTCTATGCTATGACGAAAAGAAAAATAAGCAAAACTTTGAAGTGTATCCGTACAAACAATGGTAGCAAGTATGTTAAACCATTTAAAGAATATTATAAGAGCCATGGTACTAGAGATGAGCAAATTGTTTCCAAGACCCTACAACACAATGGTGTAGTAGAGAGGATGAACCACACAATTGTGGAAGGAATCAAGTGTATGCTTTCATAGGAAAAATTATCAACATCTTTTTTGGGGAAGCAATATACATTGCGGCTTATTTGATCAATCTATTTTGATAAGAACATCTTGCCATGTGGCAAGTTTAGGGTGTATCAGCATCGAAGAAGAGTTCCTCAGAGCCTTTACATGGGTTAAAGACTGCTCGAAGTCCATCGCCTCAATCAGGAGGCAATTCGGAGCTAATTTGAGTTTGATGCGTTTTACGAGGCATGTGAGACCCAATAGTCCATATGGGTGGGTCCACATGTGGACACTTATGGTTGGATAGCATGTGGACATTTGATTTTATATTTTGTTTTCTTTTTATGGGTTTTGTAGGCATTTTCTTTTAGTTTTATAGACAATTTTTTGTGCCAAGTAAAGTTTGGAGTCATTGGTAATTTTATATTTGTTTAAGTAAATGTATTTTAGTCCCTTTACTATTTTTTTTTTTCTTTAAAAGGGGAAGAAGTCACGTTTTAGGCTACTTCTAATTAGGGTTTTTATTTATTTTACTGTAATCAAGGGCTTAGCCCTATTTTCTTATTATAAATAAAGGAGGGGGGATCTTTTGATCGCACACCCCAGATTTAAAAAAAAAATTGTGAAAGCAACTTTGCTTCTTTGCCTCCTCACAGCTGCAACTCTATCTCTCTTAAATTTACCTAGATTGAAGCTTGAATTGGTGGGTTCCCAAGGGAGGTTGGTGATTTCATCTAAGGTGTGTTATCTCTTATCTCTTCTTCTTCTTTATTAGTTTACTGGTTTTTTTAATCCTCTTGTTGTCCCACAGTACCCATCTATATCCACAAGCTTCCAAACACCTCAACATACATCCATATTCATCATCATTAACCTTTACACATCCCCAACATCAATCAGTGACACTACCACCCTCATCTTTACATTCCCTCACCTCAATCACTTATCCACTTCACCTATACCATTCACCCAATTCCAAAATCTCAGAATCACCTAAATTTTTTTCTAGAAGCTCCACGACTTACTGTTCTGAATTTTCCAGCACCTTTAATTGGTAGTCTTATGCAAAACTTACCATCCCCATGCAATTGTAACCCTGTGGTTACCTAAGGAACAATTTTTTTTTTTTTTGGAGTTTTGGATAAGAGGAATCAAACCCCATCAATAGTTCTCTTTGAATTGCAAAGCAGGGTGACCCCTTGTACTCAACTGACCATGGGGATCCATATATGAATCAATAATGCGTGTGTGGTGTTTATTTGCTTAACCTGAAGGCTAGCACCAAGTTTCTTCTTACAGTTTTTTGCTGTGGAAAGTACTTGTAGTACAAGTGTTTATGGAAAGTCTTAAGTGAAGGTTACCTAAGATCTTGAGCCTTCTATTGGTTGCTGGTTAAGTGTTTGAGAAGATTACTTAAAGAAGTATACTTACAGATTTTGAGACCTTTCTGGTTGTGAATCAAAGACCTGTGTTAATGCATTTCTTCTAATGGACTGATGTTATTGATGGACTGAAGTAACTCCTACATACCCATCACAAGTTGCTGTCCAGAATATATGCTCCTACTGTTTGTTGAAATTACTCACAGAAAAGAAGTGAATACTTGACGGTTCAACTTTGGCTGATTAAAGGTTGTCCTTGGGGCTTTCGCTACAAGGTTTTGACATCATCTAGGTTGAATCAAGGTGCTTCTACACATCTTTCTACTTGTTTGTTTGTTGTTGATATCACTCTAGGTGTTATCTCTCAACACTTAGCTTTATAAGTACTGTGATTCTCATTATAACATGTTGCCAGCATCACCATCACATACATATAGTCTCTAGCATCAATCCCATCTTAGCCTAATATTCTTCTGATTTATTGGATATCTTTCCAACTTATACAATTGGTTAAGATCGTTGTCCAGTCACTTATCCTGATGGTTTCAAACCTTCTTACACATTTTTGGTATTGCTTCTATCATTATTTGTCTATAAATTACTGAGTTAGTTGGTATTCTTTAATTTTGCATGTTTACTCTCTACTTTTTACTGTTTTATTTGGCCTTATCTTATTTGGATTTAGTTAAGTCATCACCTAATTTCTTTTCTATTCTTTCGGAACAATTGGTAGAATAGGAATCCAGTTTATAGTGCTAAATTGTTTGAGATTATTGACTTGTGGATTTCTTTACTTTATTGGCATGCATACTACATCATCCCCTTCGACACCTCTGAATGGAGACGCTGCAGAAAAAGTTTGGACTGAAAAGATGTTTCCTATGGGCACTTGAGAGTGTTTGGTTGCAGGGCATTTGTGCATGTACTAAAGATGAGCAATCCAAAATTGATAACAAGAAAAAACAGTGTATTTTCTTGGGATATGCAGATGATAAATTTGACTACAAGTTATAAGATCCAGTTGACAAGAAATTGATAAATAGGGATGTGGTCTTTCTTGAAGACCAAATAATTGAAGACTTTGAGAAAGTGAAAAACCTCAACCCATTGTAGATGATCGAGTTGATATGAATTCAGTTCCCCTTCCTATTGTTCTTGATGAAGATGGGGAGATATGCAAGGCCATGGTGAGATAGTTGGTGATGATGTTCCTACAGGTAACGTTGAACAAGAACTAGGGGAGCAGCCCCCTCAAGAACCGCCGGTTGAAACTTAATTGAGAATGTCCACTAAAGTGCATTGGGCATCCAAGAAGTACTCACCTCATGAGTATGTTATATTGACAGAGGGGGGTGAACTAGAGAGCTTTCAAGAAACTCAAACTAATGAACGTAAAAGGGAGTGATTGGAATCTATACAAGAAGAGATGGATTCTTTGCATAAGAATCACACCTATGACATAGTGAAGCTTTCAAAGGGTAAAAAAGCACTCCAGAATAAGTGGGTGTTTAAGTTAAAGGCGCAAGACAAGAACTCATAGCCAAGGTGCAAGGCAAGGTTGGTTGTAAAAGGATTTGGGCAAAAAAAAAAACATTGACTTTGATGAGATTTTCTCACCTGTGGTGAAGATGTCATCCATTTAGGTTGTGTTGGGTTTAACTGCTAGTATGAATCTAGAGATTAAGAAACTAAATGTCAAAATAGCTTTCTTAAATGATGATTTGAAGGAAAAGATTTATATGGAGCAGCATAAAGGTTTCAAAGTCAAAGGCAAAAAACGCATGGTTTGTAAATTAAGAAAAAACCTATACGGATTGAAATAGGCCCCAAGGCAATGGTATAAAAAGTTTGATTCATTTATGATGGATCATGGGTATAAAAAAAATGGCTTCAGACTATTGTATGTTTATCAAGAAATTTTCGGATGGTGATTTTACCATTCTTTTGCTTTATGTTGATAATTGGATATGACACCAACAAGATTGACAGGTTGAAAAAGGAGTTATGCAAGTCCTTTTCCATGAGAGACTTGGGACCAACAAAACAAATGTTAAGCATGAAGATCTCTAGTGATAGGAAGGCAGGCAATATATGGCTATCACAAGAAATATACATTGAAAAAATGCTTGAAAAATTCAATATGGATAAGAAAAAGCCAGTTGGCTCTCCTCTTGCAGGTCACTTCAAGTTAAGTAGTGAGCAAAGCTCTTCAAATAAGAAAAAATGAGAAAAGTTCTCTATGCATCAGCCATATAAAGTTTGATGTATGCTATGGTGTGCATGAGGCCTGACATTGCACATGATAGTTTAGTAGAAGAGTCTTTTCTTTTTCTTTTTTTTCCTTTTCAATATCTTCTTAGTTCTTTTTTGTACAGAGTTTACAGACTACAATCTTGACTCCAGGACTTCACCTAGGCACCAACACGTTATTATCTCTCTCTCTCTCTCTCTCTCTCTCTCTCTCTCTCTCTCATTGTTTCATTGTTTGACTTTGATGTTTGATTTTGATCGATATGTTATTATATTATACTCCAAGTCTCCAATAGTCCAACTACTCGAAGTCTCTAACCATAGAAAAAGCTTCTACAGTTCTACAATCTACTACTCAACTCTTTTTTTTATTTGATCGAAATCTTCTTTTTACTCTGTTAGCACCCAAATTTTGACTCAAGGCTCATATGGTTTCATTACAACATGGGATAGAACCGAGGTCTAGGCACCCCTGAATTTTGAATAGTCAGGCATTCTCAATGGACATTCTGGTTGCAAGCACAATGAAAGTACTTCAAACCATCATCATCTTGAATTTGCCAATTTCACAAGTCTTCCCATATCAAAGCATTAAAAGGCTGACAAATTACCAGTTTACCCCTACACCCTCAAGAGTTCAAATCAGACCCA
>JAOXJP010000012.1:12073926-12085076 GCA_025762735.1 Platanus orientalis | reverse complement strand
CATAGATAATATTTTATTCGATACAAAAAACATACGATTTACATTAAATAAAATATAATTTTGTTTCTTAGATTGTTGCCTAATCGATTCTATAGATGTTTCTATTCGCTTTTTCCAAATGCTTGAAGCACGCTTCCCACTACTTGGGGAAGCGGTTTGGAATTAGCTTCCCAAACGAGCTTCCTAGGAATCGAGTTTCCCATCTTATACCAAGCTTCCCTGCAACTATGGTTTAAAATAGAAAAATGGAAAGAAAAGAGAAAGAAGGAACTCAGAAGGGTAATTCTAGAATTTTTTTGCAAAACCTTGAATTTACCAAAATACCCTTGGTTATGCGTCAGAAGATTACCAAATTTTTAAATGTAAATTCTGACATACCTAAGGGTTCTATGTTCCAAATTTTGTTAAATTTGGACAAGTTTTAATTTGTCAAATCATGGAATTTTGGAAAACTTAAGGTTCTTTAATGGTGGTTTTAACTTCTAACAAAGTCAGTGTGGAATCTTTTCCAATAATAGGTAAAGAAGTAGGGACTCAAGGGAAAAGTTTAGGGGTTTGATAGGGGATCCTTAGGAGATCCAAATCCCTAAAAGAATTTAGAGAAAGAAGATGTCTAGAGTGGAAGAAGAAAGGGATAAGAAGAAGTTGTTGTTGGGATTTAGAAGAAAGAGAAAGAGAGATAGGGAAGGAGAGTATCACAACTCAACCCTTAAAGAGAGAGGATAACAAGGTTCAAGCTCACAACACACTAGTGCCAAAATTCAATTCATTCTTCACTAATTTAATTCATATTTAGGGAGCCTTTAAATAGGTTTACAATGCAAAGAAAATATATACTTTTCTAATTTAACAACTTCTAAATTCTTAAACATGGGACTCAAGTATTTCCTAAAACTAAACTACTAAAAACTTGACTTTTTAAAAATAATTAAGAAACTTCAAATAAGGATTTTCTAATTTCAAAAAGACTTCTAAATAACACACTTTCCTAAACTTTAAACTACTAAAACTTGAGACTTTTTAAAACACAACCTTCTAAAAACACTATTTCCGTCACTGATATTCCTGTTGTAATTTGGTCATAGCTTTCCCAAATCACCTCGGATTTACACAATCTTGCTCTCGTTAAAAAAGTAACTGAATAACCTCTCCAATGACATCAAAATCAAGTCAAAAAGGCAAGTTTTGATCTTAGAAAACTTGGGCTAAAAATCAGTTTCCGGATTAGCCTAAAATCCTAAGCTAACCTTGGCTTTTTAGCCTTATTACAAAATCGTGCCCCTAAATTAAAACTAACAAAACATTGGTACTATTGGTCTTATTATATATGCATTCCAACCCATAAACAACTAACATAAACCCATACATTGCACACAACTTTAACCTTGTTCTCTTGTGGGGTGGAACATACAAAAGCCTCTTTTTGTTGTCCGCATCATAGTGTCTTGATCCTCTCCTAGGTTAACCGAAGAGCTAAGGTTATCCTTACCAAAGATACTCGTTTCGTGTTTTGGAATATAATATTGAATCTTTATACATGGTCCCTATCCCAACTTTGAACATTATAGATGAAATATCTTGCCAAACACAACAGTGAGGCTTGACTACTTCCAAGTTCCAACCTATTAAAGGGGGTTAGGATTCCATCTTAAAGACAATTCATTTACACTTGAGTTAATGGAACACTAGCTTGAGGGGCTTATCCTATAAACCTACTTGACTTGTTTTCTTCCTTAAAAAAGTTTGATGATCATGTTAAGAGTGCTAAATTAAAAATATATGAGAAAGCTTGGTATGACATACTCAAGTCTACATCATTTGAATTCGAAGGAAATGTATAGTGGGATGAGTACTTACCTTAGCCATAATTTCATGTGAGCATATGAAACATGAAAGTTAGCATGATCAAGAGAGATAGATATGGATATGGGCATTCATTTGGATGGATTTTTTTTAAAATTTTTTTTATAAGAAAAATGTTAATTTCAATAAGGGTCAAACTCAAGACCTCTTAATTGCTATAGAGGTGTTCTAATACCAAAGAGTCCAAAATTCGAAAGAAAGGTCATTTCAATATGGTTCTTGTGATAACATACTTTCATTAGTCAATATTGTTACTCTAAGTAGTAATGTAGTTTGACTCCCTTCCTCTTTGGTTATTTATTAACTATAAGATTTGGTCATTTCCTTGTAGATTTCCTAAACTCAAATTATGTTTTGGATTGGGTTCTCTCATAAGCTTGTTATGGTGAAAAGAGTAGAAAAAGTATGAAATCAAAGGAGAAAAGAGACGTAATAGATGCATATTGTAAGAAAGAATGTATGAGATGATGAGCTACCCCTACTTTCTATAAAGAAATGAGGATAAACTTTGCTTATAACTAATGTTTATTAACTTAAAGTAGAAAGAAAAGTGAAATATCTTAAGTAAAAAGTGAGGAAGAAGCTTACGTATTAAAGGTGGGAAAAACAAAAAGAGTGGGATGGGATAAAGTAATATGTAAGAGAACATGTTATCTTTTTTACTTTCTATGAAGAAAGAAAGGTTGGTCTTTCTATAATCAATCATTAAAGAAACTTAGAATATTTTAGAAAATGAAAACATAGACCTCCAAATATTATGACATCTATCTTTTTTGGTTATTTATTAACCATGAGATTGGGTCATTTCCTTGTAGATTTTTTAAACCCAAAGGATGTGTTTTGGGCTAATTTCTTTTATGAGCTTTTTAGAGTGAAAAAGAGTAGAAAAATCATGAAATGAAACATAAGATTACTACTAAAGAGGGGATGAACATATCCTATAGGAAAATATGCTTCCCTTTTACTTTCTATGAAGAAAGAAGGGTTGGACTTTCTATAATCAACTATTAAAGGTACTTAAAATATATTGGGAAATGAGGCTCATGAAACTATTCTATTAAATAAAAGATAAAAGCAATGTATATGGAGAGGTCATACCCTTGCTTTGAATAAAGTTAGAGGGCCAAGCTTTCCATATGATCAATAGACGAATGCTATAAGGAGGGTCATCACCAGGATGAAAGAATTCTACACAAAAAGATAAGAACTGTATTCTAAAAAGCTTTAAACTATTCTAGAAAGCTCATAAAACTATATTGGAAAGTCTGTCTAAGAAAATCTTACAGTAGAGAGCAAGTAAATAAAAGTAAAGAGCTTTACACTAGAAATCAAGCAAAGAAAAGTAAAGACTTCTACATTAGAAAACAAGTAAAGAAAATAAGAAAGTTTTAGACTAGAAAGAAAGTAAATGTTGATTTTATTAAGGTCCTTTGAGAAGAAGAAAATGGTTGGCTAGAGAATCTAGTAGGGTTTCTCTAAGGCATTGAGACTTAGGGTTCTAGAGAGATTTCTCTACAGTTTTTTTTTAAGACGTGGAGGAATGAAAATATGAAGGTTGCCCTCTTTTTATAGAGTTTTTGGTGGTTAAAGAAGGTATTTTAGCTTAAGCAAGCTTAGGCCTAAGCACCTTTCCTAATAGACATGTGCCATTAGTAGTAATTATTAGATAAAACATAGGCATAAGTTAAAACTCTTAATGATTGCTTATAAGACAAACCAAAGCTTTGTTAGAGTGTAACATAGGGGTTGATTAGGTGTGGATTAGGTACATTCCAAATAATGTACAAAAACAAATTCTAGAAGATTCTTGGTTTTGATTCGGTGTAAGTGTGTTTTCACACCTTACCATACATCTCTATGATTAACCCCCTTGGAAGACTCCGTTTCTATCATTTTCATCGTCATGGGCTTACTTGACATGGTAGCCTTATGGTGCAAATTTTCAGGTCATTTGGCGATGGCCCACCGTTGGTTTTGCCAAAGGGGTTAGAGGATGAATTTGACCAAACCGGAATACAAAAAGTATACCAAGTCATTTCATATTGGAAGAAACAAATATATTCTATTTCAGATATGCGTATAAAAACTATTTGACAAATACTACCGTTTACGTGCCTTGACCCTCGTATATTAGCCAAAAAGTGGCTAAATGTATTTCTTAAGATGTGATTTTGGGGCCTCCTTTAGAGGTCCATAAATCTTTGGTATTTTGGTCATATCCAACAATTGGATTGGCGATCGTTTAGTCAGATGTCGCTCTAAATCAAAAGATGCCATTTTTGAGGTCTCAAGCGACTATGGCACTGCGACTTAAGAACAAGGGTTATGCTAGCCTCTTATGACACTGCCATTCGATATGTCAGACTTGGAGACTGTGTCAGAGATATCCATAATCTCTGGTTGACCAAAAACCAAGTCTAGGATAATATCACTGAAAGATACAGTTTCAGCAAAAACAGTTTTTTGATGCACAAAAACCCTAAACGTCTCTCATTAGTGAACTTAAAGGCATGTGTATAAAGCGATCATGGGGCTTAAGAGTTTTTGACCCTTTCAGACATGCTAGTACATCCACTTCATTCACTAGACATCATATTCTTATCCATTTTTCATTAGATTCCATTTTCAGAGCTTTGAGTGATGTTGCATTTGTATCCTGATAGGAGATCAAATGACAACTTTTGGTCATGCTATTTGGTGGACCTTAACCTGAGACTATTGCTGCTTTGTTAGTCTAGTTTGGTGAGTTCATTGGTGTCGAAAAATGCCAATGTGACTAGAATTATTGTAATAAGATCCACCGGTTGGCGCATTTGAGAGATGCAAGAGTAGCATTTTATCACTAAGGTATCAGGGGTGCCTAGGGTCTTTTAGAAGATTTAGGGATGCCCAATAAAAGGATCCTCCAAAACCTATGCCAACATCAGGTGTTGACTGTTACTTTCATCCTATTGGTTCAAATATTTAATTGGTTTCGAGCTGCCTCCTTTTCTTCTTCCCAATCCCTGATTTGTGTCTCTAAAATATGAGAGCCCTAGATTAGGGAAATGGGAAAGAGATGGAAATGGAGTATCGACAGAAATTTAAAAAGTGAACTATGTACAAATAGTTATGTTCTTTTCTCTTTTGTAAATTAAGCTAAAAGGGTTTACATTGTAGTGGAAACTGTAGAAAAATAAGTGGGTTCTTTTTTTGATTCTCAGAGAAATATCATAGCATGAGGAAAATAAACAAGTGTACAATCAAGAAGAGAATTATATCAAGTAAAACTAGTAGAATCCAAGGACAACTTTCACAGCCAGAAGAGGCCAAAACAGGAGTCCATGTCTTAAAAGGAAGCATTGCTACCCATGTTTGCCAAAGAGCCCATTATTTTTCAAGGCATGAGTGATCTGATAGGTCACTGTGTTTGAGAGGCCCCATTTAGGACCTTTTCTGTGTCATTATTGAGCTGATTGTAAGGATTCTAACCATCCCATATATTTAACATTTTTCCTGGACTGTTGTTCGGATTCTTTAAAATAATAATTCAATGGTCACAATTTTTCTGTTAATTCAGATTCTTATGTCTGGCCTTGGAGATCTCCCAGGTGTGATCCTTCAACTGTGATCCCAGACTGCTCTGCCTGGTTCCATGGCTAAGGATGGAGGATGTTTTTTCCCATCCTTCTGTCCTGACACATGTACTCCTTTGGAATCGGTTTCTGGATTTTCTTCCTCAATGAGTTTCCAAAATTTGATTATCTGTAATATATGCTGAAGCAAATTTTGTAAATGCACTATTTATTTGGGTTGACTTGATTTCCTCTACTTTGCAGTTCTTACAAATTTTTGTTAGAGAATGATATCTGTTGTGGCTATTTTAACTCTGCTTTGAATACTTAGACTTATCTGTACAGATGATTTGATAAATCCTTTCACTAATTTCTATGTCATCCTTAGGGATCTTTCCCGGAGAGGCTTGACATGCCAAGTCTTAAACTTGAAGTCTTCCCATATTTGGAAGCTCAACATGATTGGAAAGTTCATGCAGTTACACACCCTTAATTTGGATTTCAGTACTTCCCTCAGTAGCTTCCAGGAAAATTGTTTTATCTGCATGCCAAATCTGATACGTATCTCAATGTGTGAAACAAGAGTTTCTAATCTCTGGACAACTAGTGCTGCACTAGCAAAACTCCCTTCTTTGGTGGAACTCCGGTTTCAAAATTGTTTGTGTTGCAATGACACTGGTTCTTGTCCTGCATCATCCAGCAAGAAAACAAACCTTCTTGCCTGTGACAAAAATTCTTCACCTCACCCAGACTTGGATAATTACTCTGGAGCACCATCAATTAATAGTGGGGATGATTGTGGCATAGAAGACACTTTCAGAAACTTGTTATCTTTAAATGACTTGATTATGACTCGTGAGTTTCAAAGCACAGCTGAGGAATCATCAGATGATAATGAGGTAAATGCATGTGGCCATATGCATGCGATTGTACGACTCAAGAAGGAGAACACTAAACGATTGTGTAACCTTGATGATGGATTTTCTTCTTTTTAGCAGGTTTCGTTCGGCACATCATTAACCGAGGAGGAAGATGAGCCTTTGATAGATGCCCTCACCTTAAGGGATAGGACAGGTGCTGCAGATGTTTCCCCGAAGAAGTATATTTCACATCATCCTTCACCCATTTGCTTTGAGAAGCATTATAGAGAATTCATGGTAACTGCATTGCCCCGCTTGAAAGTCTTAGATAATTTGCCCATCATAAACACATACAGGGAAATGGCCAAGACTATCTTTTCAAGATCCTATGAGTATTTACCCTACAACCGACGGCACAAAGAGAGTGTTTTCAGTATCTTGCAGAAGCGTGAAATGGGACCTAGTCCTTACTTGCAAAAATCTCCCAAGATGAAGCAGCGATATTCTTTTGGGAGGAGTCAATATTCTTTTTCCAGGTCCATTAGTGCTGTCAAAGTGGGTTCTTCTGCATGGCCACTCATGCATCCACTTTTGAAGTTTAGTAGCATTTCAAGGGTAGAAAATAAGAGCTTTCGTCCACGGCAATTCGAGTATCATCCGTCAGACCCCTGTCTCATGGGTTTTGGAACTTTGAATGGTGAACTAGTTGTTATCAACCATGAGAATGGGAAAATTGTTGGTAATCTCCCATCCACAGGATCATTGAGCAGTATTTTAGGCCTCTGTTGGCTTAAAACATATCCATCCAAGGTATGTAATTATCCCATGGAACTATATCAAAAAGACTCATATTTTGCATTGGTTCATCATCTTTCAAAGGAATTCTTTTTTTTTTTGAAAGGTTGGAAATGTAGTATAAGTGTCATAGCAGGTACTTACTATTCTATGTGGAATGATAAGCGATGCATGTGTATGATGGTTTGGGATCATCATATGGTGGGTCCTATGAATTCTACTTGATCAAGAACCAATCTGATGACATGATTATACCATGCTACCCATCATATTCTTTGGAGTTTGGACAATCAATTTAATTTTGAAATATTGCCAGTATGTGACTATGTATTAGATGAATTTGACCATGCACTAGTTCACTTTTTTTTCATCTTAGAGCTCTTTTTGGTGGGGCCCATCATATGTTTGGACATGACCCATGCATGTGAATGATCTCTTAATATTCTGTTGATGGATGGTATACTGTATTATATTGACTGTAAATTACAAATTCATCCATTGTTGAGTATCTTAATACATTATCTTTTTTAAACTCGTTTTGGATCTTTGCTTATGTGGGAAGTGTCTATTGTGTTTTAATGTTGAATATCAGATTGTTGCTGGTTCTGATAATGGTTCCTTGCGTTTGTACGATATTTGTCAAATTCCTTCCATGGTTATGGACGGATATTGCAGTATGGATACTGTCACATTTGATGATTTTCAGCAATTGACTTCTGTTCATGTGAATTCAACGGATGAACAATTTCTTGCAAGTGGGTGCTCAAAAAATGTAGCTCTGTATGACATAGGCAGCGGAAGGCGCTTACAGGTCTTCACTGATATGCACCAAGAGAATATCAATGTTGTTAAGTTTGCCCACCATTCCCCCTCCATATTTGCTACTGCATCATTTGATCAGTATATCAAGATGTGGGACTTGAGGCAAAGACCACTAAGACCTTGCTATACAGCTTCAAGCTCAAGAGGAAATGTGATGGTCTGCTTTTCTCCTGATGACCACTATTTGCTTGCATCGGCTGTTGACAATGAGGTATTCCTTAGAGGATTAATTTATAGTTTGAGTGTATAAACAGTAACTACCATATATGGATGGTTTATTAGGACAAGTATGCATTCAGTACAGAAATATCCATCATTTGATGGGTCCAACCTAGGAGATCTTCTTGACCGCAAATCAATCTGGTCTATGATAATGGCCATCTAGTCAATATACTTTTCTCTTGGATATTTGACCATCTTTTTTACCGCAAAATGGAACCTAATCATCCAGTTGGGTCAAATTCAGACCTAGGAGATGTCTTTGGCTAGGGACCATAGAACAGTGGTTGGAAACCTCCTGCATATTTGCTGCATGTGAGTAGTATAATACCTAGATTTAAAAAAAAAAAAACAATAAAAAATAGTATAATGCGTAGACTTGATGGTTATTTGTTTGAGGCTAATGGGTTAACTTTGCAGGTCAAACAGCTTTTGGCAGTGGATGGAAGGCTTCACATGAAATTTGAGATAGCTTCAACAGGAAGTGCCCAGAATTATACTCGTTCATATTACATGAATGGAAGGGACTACATTATCAGTGGGAGTAGTGATGAACATGTCGTCCGTATTTGCTGTGCTCAAACTGGCAGGAGGCTTAGGGATATTTCTTTGGAGGTAATAAACCCTTCAATGCAGTTATTGTGTTCCTTTATGTCCCAACTCCTAAGTAATGTGATGTATGAGATGAGTTGAGAAACATATTGTCTTGGAACTGGACATGTGGTGTTTCTGACATGCTTTAGCATCGCAGTTGGGAACACCCTATTTTCACCTTTTAACTTGTCTATTCTGGACTTTAATTTATTTCTAATTTCTGTGTATGTTTTCCTTAGTTCTATTATTTATTTGATGATGAAATGATATATATATATATATATATATATATATATATATATATATATGTATGTATGTATGTATGTATGTATGTATGTATATTTTTTTACTGCTATGATTTAACTGTAAATGTGCTGGCATGTTGAATTTATGGAGTTTATTGTCATACTTGTGCACATTATCAGCATTATGACCATTCCAAAAAATAAATAAATAAAAGGATTTTGGGCTTGTTGGAAGGTGGTTGAACAACCTTTCTAACTACAATAGAATCAAGCCAAATGGGAAATTTTTGACACATTGGATATAAGGCTGCGAGAAAAGTATTGGGCTTGCAACATTGACTTCTCTAAATCCAACAGCTCTTTTAATAAGACTATGACCATCTTTAACATTCTAATATTGGACTCCTAGAAATAACACATGGTTTGTTAAGCTCTCTTTCTACTATCTTGAGAATATCTCTAAAGACTAGGGCAAGTTGGAATTTGTATTATAGATCCGAGACACTAAAAGAAGAAAAAGAACAATTGAGGAGAAATCGTATGAGAGTATCTCATATGTATATCTTATAAGTATTATAGATCTGAGACACTAGAAGAAGAAGAAGAAGAAGAATTGGGGAGAAATCGTACTAGAGTATCTCATACATATGTCTTATTAGTATTTATATGGGTATAGTAGCTAAGTACCTACTAGACCCCCTCATGAGAGTATAAAATAACAGAAATACATAAAGGGACATATTTACCCTCACAACCTTACACATATGTTACCCTAACATCTCTCAAGACTCCCCTTCAAGCTGGAGCATGTATATCATACATACCCAACTTGCCAAGTATCTCATATAATCTTATTTTTGTTACACCTTTAGACAAATCTTCCACCAGTTATTGATCAATAGTCACAAAAGGGGTTGATGAGGACATCTTGCCATGTGGCAACCTCAGGGTGTACTAATGTAGGAGGAAGGTTCCTTTGAGCCCTTAAATGGAGTAGGATGATTTTGGAGAGCCATGTTTCGATCCGGGACAGATTTGGAGTTGTTTTGAGTACTTGTTTTTGGAGGCATGTGGGGCCCACTTTTCTTAGTTGTGGGACCACTTGTGTATGCACCACAACTTCAGGCTTTTCTGTCACCCTTTGTATCCCATCTGCATGTACTATAACTTTAGGCTTGGAATCAACCACATTTGCACTCTTCTGTCGAATATAAAGTTGGAGCTTTTCAAATATGGCTTGTACCTTCTTCATATTTTCTCAAAGTGCAAATCATGTAAACGAGAAGCTTTCTAGTATTTTTATAATATCATCAGGTTCATTCATATCTAACAAGTTTGGTGTCTCTGGCGAAACCTGAAGGCTAATACGTTTGGTGTCTCTGGCAAACATAAAATCTACTCCCAATGTCTCTGGCGAGGGCTAATGAATCACCTCCAGTGTCTACGGTGGAGGTATAGTAATTTTCAAAAAATTATAGCAATTGAGAAATAACTTTCTCAATTAATCATGCCTCTTTATAGGCTGATATAACTATGTGCAACAATTTGTCAAGAAGAAACTACTCTTTGTATAAAATGCCTCTATAAAGGCTGATATGACTATATGATTCAGATGAAGTAAATGCTACTTTAGTAGCAAATTTTGTTTTGAAAATAAAGCTTTAAATTAGCCGAAAATGCTATTGAAATTAGCGAATGTTATGCTGTTAAAAATTAATTGAAAAAACCCAAATCGTATAGATTTAAATACCTTTGTGAACAGTTTCGCTCTCGGAGCTTTTGAAATGGTTCCTTGGGTTTGAAAACAATCACGAGATCCCCAACTTCAATATAGCTTTAATGATGCAGAAAAGATCGTGAGAATGGCCCTTGTTCCCAGCAAGAGATTTCGTAAAGTAACGGCACAAAAATGTTTGAAAACGGTGCTACTTTTCTTTCAAAATATTAAACTCATAACCATAGGTTTTTATGACTAATAGTAGGTATTTATAGAGTGCAAAAACCCTAGAATATTTTAGCAAAAACGATCGGAAAATCTTGCATTTACTGTGAAATTGCAAAACGAATTTTTCAATTTCTGTAATGAATGACTGGTCATTGGTGACCTTATAACTGGTCATTCCTAAACCCATGACCGGTCATGGCGGGTGGGTGCAAAAAAGCGTAAATCCGCACCTAACCGGTCATTGAAAAACCAT
>JAOXJP010000012.1:12020539-12041252 GCA_025762735.1 Platanus orientalis | reverse complement strand
GCACAAGATATGTGGAAAATATATGCTCAGTTTACAGTGCCCATGAATTGCTTAGGACATATGGAGCTGAGCCAAGTGGAGAGGACACTGCCTCGTGAAACAAGATAAATTATAAATGCTACATATGCTGCTGTAGCAGCACAAACCAAAGAGCCAAACAACAATCCATTTACTTCAGAAGAGAAGAAATCCAGCAATAGATATCCATTAATCAATATCACCAGGACAGCCACACTCCACGCAACCGTCTACAGCAAAATTAACAAAATCTATGAGAACATATAGACCATTACTCTTTAGCAATTAGCAATCAATTTCATTTGTACAGGAAATAGTCCTTCAGTTCTAATAAATGCAAGCATAACTTTCCATTATTGATATGTGCAATGTGAATTGCAAGCAAATAAGAGAAAGAAGTTCTAGTAACATGAGATAAAATTGTCCCCTTGTGTCCACAAATCACAGGCTGACAAGTGAATTTTTTTTTTAATTTGGTGCGTCCTTTTAGGTACTTGTTCATTTTTTAACACCTTTTTTTACAGTTTTAACCCTATACAGCCCTTTTTTTAGTATCTAATTTTTCATTTTAAAACCATTTTTTACAATTTTAACCCTATTCATTTCAAACAGGTGGAAGGCATTCAGGTATGAAGGCAATATCAGCAAGTTTAAGGCCACCCAACAGTATCCAAAAGCTGAAGACAGCACCCAGACTTGGTTGGGATCAATTAATAAACAAAGATATTCAGTAAAGCAGATTAATGAGGAAACCTTAAAAGATTTGCATAAACAGGTAGCAGCAGGTATTCAAGTATAGGTCTATTAACAGCAGGTTTCAACAGTATATATATATGAGTACCCGAAAGTCAAAATTACTCAGACTTCGTGTATTTCACTTAGCAGCCAATGGGCATCATATAAAACAGCCCATACTGATGTATAGAATGAAAGAGGGATTTCTATAATGCTGTCCGCAGGGGTTAACCAAGGAAAGAAGGCCCACTGAGGTCAGACCAAGTGTCGACAGGTTGGAATCTTATCAAAGAGCAGGTCTGCTGCACTCCAAGGACTTCACAAGGTGGGGCTTAAAGAGAACATAGGTCTGCAATCAGAATAGGCTGATTCCAGAGCATCCGCAGGTTGGGGATATGTGTTTCTGTTTTAGAATTTCAAAACAGAGTTGAATTATCACTAGGGTGGCCGCAGGCTAGATGAAACCCTTAGGAGCTCTACAAAAGGTTTCTTGAAGCTACTATCTCTGATTCAAGTGCATATTTATGGAAGAGTACCTACCACAGAGTTTATAGTGATTCCTGGTCTGGCTGTAGGAATTGAACCCAAGAGAAAGGCCTAGAGGACCAACCACATGCTTGAGAATGAAAAGGATTCTGGTTTGGAAGCCTGAGCAGATAAGAGAGCTATATAGGAGCAGCTGCAGGCCTTAAGAAACCCTGCAGTAGTTTCTTTAAGAGGTAATGATCAAGTTCAGGCCTAAAGAGAAACTTTCAAAGCTAAATAAACCCACGGTTGGAACAAATTCCACCCCGAAAATTTCAGATTACTCCAAACAGTAAAAGAATGTTGGGAAATTCAAGGCTTCTTGGGAGGAATCAATAAAACAGTGAAGGGGTTTAAAAGACTACTCCAAGATTAGAGATTTTTATGCTTTAATCACCATGGAACAAGAAAAGAAAGAAGAAAAGTATGATACCTGTTGCAGCCTCACACCACAAACAAGTTCTTGGCCTTTCACCAAGATCAAATAAACCCTAAGAATCTCTCAACTAGGGAAAACCATTCTCTAGTCCAACCGTGAACAAAGGAGAAAGACAAATCTTTATTCCATGATTTTTTTTTTTTTAAATAAGAAAGCCCTCACTTATATAACCAATGGCTCCTAAAACCCCTACATGTCGACTCCCCCCTTTCTAAAAACAAAATAATCGACAACCCCTTTCTAAAAATCCAATATAAAGTCCAATTCCAAAAATACCCTAAAGCAATAAAATAAATAACTTCCATATCCTAGTCTACTTAAAACAGAAAATGATAAAGTAAAGACATAAAAACAGCAACATTACAGACTCTACCATCAACATAAACCCTCCACATGATGTCCAAGAAAGTGTCCTCCACAGATGCCCACATGTGGACCCCACGAAAGAATATGTAAGCCCCACTTGATCATCAATGTCCACATCACATTAATTCAGTCTGTACAGTTTATGGCTCTATCACTAGTATACAATTCAAGTCCTCTTCCTTTCTCCCTTCTGGACAAGGGGAAAAGACAGGAAAGGGTTATTCTGACCCATTAAAGATTCCCTCATCCTCTAAACAACCAAAAGTTTATCAAAGTTGTTAAATGATCTCTATCGCGCCCCAAAACCAATACCAATAGAGCCATGAATTTTGGCGCATGACATTAACACAATCATTCATTAACATATAAATCTCCTGTAAAAAAAATTCGATTTTTTTCATTTATTTTCACATTCATACGTAGCGGAATAATACGTCATTCACAAACCATTAATCATAACCATTCTCATAAGTCTAACCTAGCCTTGGCAACGGCTTTGAATCCATCAGTGTATGTCTTTTCCATGGAGATTTGCAGAGATAATATGGACATGCTTGCAATTGGAGATGATTGGCGTGAACTTGAAGTAGCTTGAAGGAAGAAGATGATCAAACCATGAGAGAGAGAAAAAGAGAGAGCTCTGGCTGAATATGCTTGCCAAAATGTGAGAGCAAAGAATATTATGGTTGAAAGCTTGATGAAAATATGGATTTTAGGGTTTATATAGATGTTTGCAACTTGATTTCTTTTAGGACTTTGACACATGTTTGGTGCCTTATTTGTAACTTACACTTCTTGTCTGTATGGGAGACTTGATAATGTGGCCATATTTGATTGGTTGTTGGAGAGTCTTTGAATGCACATACAATTTCATAACCGTGTAAGATTCTAACTTTCACTCTATCTCATCTAAGAGGTTGGTGGCGGATGTCTATGATGTGTTGGGTAAATTTTGGGTGCCTAGACTCTACAGAAATTTGAATGATTGGAAAATTGGTGATTTTTGTAGCTTGTTGAGCTTGTTGGAGGGGGTAAGGCCTGATCTTAATGTGGGGGATAGATGGGAGTAGGTGATTTCGTCAAAAGGTTTACTCCAAAGTCCTTTCATTTGCAGATATTGAGTAATAGGCCTGTTTATTTTCCATACAGACGCATTTGGATCCCGAGTATCCCTTCAAAAGTGGATTTCTTTATATGGAATGCTTTCTTGGATAAAATTCTCACCCTTGACCATCTACAAAGTAAAGGGTGGTCTTTGGCTAATAGATTTGTGCTTTGTTTAATGGAGGAATCGGTGGACCACATTTTTGTTCATTGCTTAATCGTTAATATGGTTTAGAACTTCTTTCTCTCTCATCTTTGTATCTCGTGGTCTTTGTCTTTCCATTTTAGTGAATTGAACTCTAGTTGGTGAGTCTGTGGCTTGGAGGCTTCCCTTTATCATCTAAATTTATCTTCCGGGGGCCATTTGTTGGGGTATTTGGAAGGAAAAAAAACTGTAGTATCTTTGAGGAGAAGTCTAGGGTTTAGGGGAGATTTGTCTTTCTTTTTATAGATTGTTATTTGACTAGATCTCCATTAGAGGAGATTTTGAGGATGATGAGTGGGATCTTCTTTGGTCTGAGATGATGTAGCTTTGTTTCATTTATGTTTGTTGGTTTTGTCTTCGTTTTCTCTCTTTGTTATTTGTTTTGGCTCTCCTTTCACCTTCTTGGTGAGGGTGTGTTGTTTCTCTTTTTTTAATAAAGTTTTGCCCGTTTATCTCAAAAATATATATATGAGGGATTTTGTAGATATGATTGAGTTCTACATGGAGTAGGTTTCTTATTTGGCATGAGTCTGCACATATTTTGAAATCTATACGAATTGGTGAGTCTTGTGGGAGTGGGACTCTTTTTATTCAGTTTCTGGATATTTTTGGAGTTTAAAACCACGTCCATCACGATTCCTCGAGATTTGTGTTGTCTTCAATAACAATTTTGTGATTTTGGCACTGCTCCTCACGATGCATTTGTCTTTACGAAGTACTGTTCATCCATCGTGAAGAGAGCTCTTCGCGGTGTGTCATTTTATGTACAAAATGATCAATCGCAAACTAGCTTCCATCGCAAGCCACGTGTCTTCGCGATGCACCATCCATTTATCGCGAGCCAAACTTGTCTTCATAATGTCCTGATTTTAACCCTCTTTCATTTCACAACTTTTCGAGTGCCAACAGCCGCCTCTAACAACCAATAGCCGACTAGGAATCTAGGACCTCTGTATCTCAAAATAATATGCCTGATCACCAGTATTAATCATTTCTCCAATCATTCCTCATTGATGAAGTGAGCAACCATGATACTTAAGTTTAAAGATGACCTATAGTGGGCCAAAGTTTCTCCAATCCAATACTCAACTTTTTTTGTCTAATTAATCTTTAACTGCTCGCCTTCACGCAGTTTTCTTTTCACACTGGTTATCTAGTCTATGCCATTCCTCCCAAGAATAGAGATGCTTTGAGATATGCTCGGATGTTGGGATGTCAAGTGGCTTCCTTGCCTACGACTTATTTGGGTCTCCCTTTGGATGGTAGTAGGAAAGCAAGGACGAGGTGGGATCCAGTTGTGAAATGGGTGCATCAGTGTCTAGCAAGGTGGAAGGGACAATATCTCGCAAAGGGGGGTAAATTGACTTTGATCAGGAGTATCTTGTCGAACCTTCCTATTTATTTCATGTCCCTCTTCCGTGCCCCAACTTTAGTTCTCCACCAAATAGATAGGCATTTCTTTGAAACTCAATGGATGGCAAGAAGAAATTTCATTTGGTGGCTTGGAATAGAGCTTGTCTTCCTTTGGGGCTGGTGGGCTTGATATAAGGGATCTTCAGGACCTAGATAAAGCCCTACTGGCCAAATGGCAATGGAGATACGGGATGGAACCAAATGCTATTTGGAAAAAAGTCATTGATGCTAAGTATAAAGCTCAAGAGTTCAGTTGGTTCTCTAAGGAAGCAAGGGGGTCTTATGGTTGTAATGTGTGGAAAGACATCTTCAAGGAAATGGAGATGTACAAAAGTGGGATTGAGTTTGTGATTGGTCAGGATAATAAAGTCTCATTTTGGCATGATGTCTAGTGTAGAGTGACTTCCTTATGCCAGGCTTTTCCTGAGGTTTATGCCATTGCCTCTAGGAAGTTTGGGTTTGTGGAAGATCATATGGTTCAAGGCGATCATTCCGTAGCTTGGAACCTTCACCTTAGAAGGGCAGTCAATGATTGGGAGGTTCTTCCTATATCTTGCCTCATGATAAGGCTTGAGAATGCCAGAGTAGGAGAGGTGACTGATGCAGACCAACAGGTTTGGTTGTATGGGCCCCATACAGGTTTTACTGTGCACTCCATGTATAATTTGATTCGGCCGAGTGGTGCTATAGAGGAGGCATCATTTAACATATGGACAGCAAAGCTACCCTCTAAAGCCTCCTTTTTGTTATGGCTTGTGATTGAGGAGAAAGTGCTTACCCATGACAATTTAATGAAGAGGGGTTTGGTGATGGCTAGACGATGCTATGTTTGTAATTGTGTAGCTGAATCGGTGTCACACCTTTTCTTACACTGTCATGTAGCTTCTGAGCTTTGGGACTTTTTTTTGAGAGATTTTACCTTGCATGGACAACTCCGTTTTCGGCTCGTCACATGTTGGGATGTTGGTTTAGTTGGAAGACGGATCATCTGTCACCTCGTAGCAAGCTTCTATGGGACCTCATTCCTCATACTGTCGTTTAATCTCTGTGGAGGGAGTGCAATAATCGCATTTTTGAAGAAAAAGAAGCCTCTGTTAAGAAATTGAAAGATCAAGCTTTGGGTCTGTTGTATGGTTGGGCTTCCCACTTGGTCGAATTTTCAGGGTGTAAGTTTGATGTTTGGATATTTGACTAGATTGCTTTGATTCTCAGGTAGCCCTTGATGGGGTGTTGTACTTCTCACACTCGCTCTTTCTTGCAATAAAATTTTTTATCTATACTTATAAAAAAAAAAAAAAAAACTGGCTATCTACAATTCGGTGTTTTGGATTGTTGCTTAATCTCAAATGAGTCCATTGTTTCCTTCCAAATTAAATACATAAAGCCAAAAGGTCATTTGGTGATGAGTTACGACTCCATGTCACCAATAGACCCACAGATTTTACCAACTTAGCAAACTAGAATCTTCATACAGAGAATCTCAATCTTGGGGCATGTTAGTGTTCGAACATAGTTTGTATTTTCAGCAGTACTAAATCCTTTCATTAAAGGTCACAAATTTCTTCATACAGGCATTTGATGATGTATTAAGCATGACTAATACCCACACCTTTCCATGAAAAAACATGACTAGTTTGATGCATTTTACATTGTATAGAAGTTGGACAAAGCATGGAAAGAAGGATTGCTATAAAGCAGAGGTCATACAGACTTTTCAAGTTCCCAGAGATCTTTCAATTGGACCTTCACAGCCACAGGCACTTTAAGGTGAAAGGTGACTCATGCAACATTACTGTTTGGGCCACTAGAAAGATGGAGGGCTCTAACAGCTCCATACTCAATGTCACATTGATTAACTGTAGAACAGAAATAGTGAATACTTCTTCTTTTAAGTGTGAATGAGATCTAATTCATAACAGTTGCATTCTTCACTTAAATACAATTTGCAACTTAGTAGACAGAAAAGAATACCCACCAAAAAGAAGAAGAAGAAAGAACTAACTACTTGAATGCTTTTGTCATACTATTGGGTGCTCAAAGATTTAAAATAGAAAGAGTATTACTAATCAAACTTAGTTATCTCAGTAAAGACAATGCAAAGAACAGTAGCTGGATTTCATTTGTACAAATTTTAGTTCAATATTATGTTGAGACAGAGATCATTTGAGTTGTATCAAATGGACTTTGAACAAGAACAAGTGATAGTAAAGAATCTTAATACAAACATTATTTCCTCGTATACTAACTACAGATATGAATTCCACGACTTATTCTCATACTAATAACCGTACAATGTAAACATTCTGAATAGCTAGTAAATCGAGGGATGAAATGGATTTGGTATCAATGCAAAAATCAATGCTCATGATTGTACTAAACGCAATTCCGTAAGTGCAAATGTAGATATGTTCTCTATGGAAGAATTGAATGCGTATCTTAGGTTCCAGAAGTTATAACAGTTTTTTAAGATATAGGTCCAAGTTCACCAATCACGTCCATTGCTAGTAGTTAGATCATTAAAAATAATGAATAGTTCTTTACATAAAAAGAAGAGATTCAGTAGTAGAAAGTAACATATTGTAACTATGGCACAGAACAAAATAAATAAGATCTTTTTTTATGAATAACAGAAATAACATCTTTACCTTGAGAGTAGGTCCGATCTTAAAAGAACCCATGACCTGCTCCTTGGATACCAAGCAAAGAAGGGGAATAAGTGCAAAAGGGATCTGAACTGATTGAAGAACATTAAGCCACTCATTTAGAACGTCCAATGTAGCATCAGATGTGTCAAAAACAAGAGCAACGATTATGGTTGGGACGATTGCAAAGCTTCTAGTGATCAATGCTCTCAGCCATTTCTTCAATCGGAGATTGAGAAAACCTCCCATGATAAATTGTCCGGCGTACGTGCCAGTGAGTGTGCTACTCTGCCCAGCTGCCAATAACCCAATAGCCCAGATATAGAGAATTGGGAGCAGTCCTCCCCCATACTTCTCTTGAAGATACTGACCTGCATTTACTAGACCTATACTATTGGCTTTTTCTGTACCATAAAATCCCTTTGCAAAGACAGTTGTTACAAAGAGATTAATCATGAAGGAGACTGCAAGGGCGGCAGTTGACTCGATGGAGTAGTAATTAAGGGCCTCTTGGACCCGACCTTTATTGTGATTGTCAACCTTCCTAGACTGTACAAGAGCAGAATGCAAGAACACGTTGTGAGGCATAATAATACAACCTACAACACCCACGGCTTGGCGTATTGTCTTCGAACTTAGTTTTGGAACCAAAACACCTACAAAGAGGATTCAATTCACTGGTTGCAGTTATAGGTGTATGATAATACTACAGATGAACAGAAAGCATCGAGAGAAAACAATATAAGTTGACACAAAAGTAGACTCTGACCTATTAGAAGTTCCTTGCCACTGGGCTTGGTTTCGCCAAACATCCATGCAAATGAAATTGCCATTGTTGCAATGAGAACGGCAAAAGCAGCTTCCAATTTCCTCACCCCATAGTTCTCAAGAAATAAAAAGATGAAACTGTTCCAAGAGCATGAACAAGAAGTTAGTTCATATTAATGTGATATTAATCTCATAACAAAGTCACTGAATGGGGCTTCATTTAAACCGGACAAAAGCTATGACTTCAATTACAACCTCTGCACTCTCAAAAAACCAACTAGAATTCCATTTCAAAAGCATCCCTTTTCTTTAATAAAATCGTCAATTATCCAAAACAAAAAACAAAAGCAAAACCTTAACTTCCAGCCGATTCTAATCCATCACAAATATAATAATTTTCAAGCTTTCAAATGAAAACCCTAATTTCTAGTAAAAAAATCATCAAAAAAATTCAAGAAATATCACCAAATATATATATATATGAACGTCAATCTCCAAGTCTTGAACTCCACAAAACTCAAATAGAAGATAAACAATCTAATCCAAGATAATAAAATTGATCAAAAGAAAACAAAATCAATAATTCGAATATCCTCTTAGAATAAGAATCATCATAACCTAAAAGACAGAAAAGAAAAAAAAATACCAATCAAACGCCGTGATAAGAACTCCAGCCCATAGTGGCAGAATTCCGTGGCTAAGAATCTTGATAGCGATCGCGCTCCCAATAACCTCCTGAATATCAGACCCAATCAACGCCAACTCCGCCATAAACCACAACAAGTAGCCCGCCCACGACGGGTACTCCTCCCTACAAAGCTCCGCCAAGTGCCGCCCTGTAGCGACGCCAAGCCTCGCTGATAACAACTGAATCAAAAGCCCCATAATTGTAGCCCACATCAAGAGCCACAAAAGAGAGTACCCAGCGATAGCGCCGGCCTGAAGATCTCCCTCGAGGTTTCCGGGATCGAGGAAAGCAATGCTCATCAAGAAGCCAGGACCGGTGAACAACCACAATTTCTTCCATGAAAAAGGTGGAGTTGCGGAACAATCCCCCGATTCGATGCTCTCGCTCTCGTCGATCCCGACGACGACGATCTTCTCGCTTGAATCGAAAGCTGTCTCTTCTTCATCTTCTTCTGATTCGGGAGATCGCGTCGGTAATAAGCTATTTGCCTCTTCTTCTTCTCCTTCCACTTGCTGTAATTGATGTGGAGGAGGCATGATTTTTTATTTTTTTTTACAGTAAAGATTAAATAGATAAAATCACCTCCTCTTTTGCTTCTCTCGCAGCGCCACCCCTCTTCCCGTCTTCTGGTTCGTTTGGTTGGTCGTCGAGTAGATTAGGTTTGTTGTGGAATTGTGGGAGAAGATGGACACGGGTGTAATAATGCGCCAATAAGGCTTACGTTAGGGTACCGATGAGGGTTCGTCGCCATTAATTTATAGTCTTCGTGAAGACTTTGTTGTCGTGGGACCCCTATTGGATCGGAGTGGATGGACGGTCGAGAATCATCTCCATTTCAGCATATTTACTATAACACCCTTCTTTAATTTGTGCAATTAAAGATAGACTTTCGTAGGCTTCGTGTCGTGCATTGATTGGTACTGGGGTGGTATCTCTCCAATGATACTGGAGATTATTGAAACACTGCACTCGTGAGGGCGATAGGGACCTGATTGGAAAAAGGGCAAAAAAAGCGTCCGACGGAAAAGATTAGGCACGGAAATCTGTTTTTTCTGATGTATTAGAATGGCATAGGGGTGAACACATCAACATTGAAAAGTGATAAACACCCCAAAAAGTAAAAATCACTTTTTGGCACTGCCGTATCAGCCCCTAATGTCATTCTAATACATCAAGGAAAAAAAGATTTCCGTACCTAATCCCAGCCCATTAGAATGGCATAGTGGGTGGACACATTAGCATTGAAAAGTGATAAACACCCATCCCCCCAAAGTGAAAGCTACTTTTCGGCACTGATGTGTCAGCCCCCTCATGCCATTCTAATACATCAGGAAAAACTGATTTCCATACCTAATCCCAGCCCTGTCCGGAAGGTGGGAACATGGTCCGTTTATAAAAATATCTTAAATAAGCTTAATCGATCTGTTTTTTTTAAAAAATCTGTTAATAATATAAAAAATAAACCATTAGATTTAAAACTAATCTAACAATTTTAAATAGCTTAATAACTAAAATCCTAAAAATATATAAATTATTTATTTCATAATTGTTCTTTCTTAGTTCGTGATGGCACCCACATGTACTATCACAATTATATTGCAGTGACGGAATTTCACACCCACCACATAATAGAAGAGATGATGTTTTGCTCAATCCAATATCGTTGTCAGATCATACAATATTAGAAATTTTGGCGAGAGTAAACATGGATTAGGAAAAACCGTATTGGTGATTGTGACAACATTTATATAACTGTTTTTTTTTTTTTTTTTTCAAATATCCAAATCCGTTCCAAAATCCGAATCATTTAAGTGGTTAAGACACGGATATAATTTTACAATATCTGTTAGATATAAGATATGGATACAAATATGTTCATATTTGTTTTGAATTTGATCCGTTAATAGGCCTAATTGCTAGAACACGATGGGTGGAAGCTTGGGTCATTGTCATGTATGGCTCATGGGTGGATTGGTTTCATCTGTTTATGGTTTGGAATTTGATGATTTAAGTAACCAAGACGCTGAACTACTTAAAAGATTCTTAAATTAGTTGGTTTGTTTTTCTCGCTTTTTTTAATTTTTGTATAGATTTTTTTTTTTACAAAGTGAAGACTTTTAGCAATGAATTATTCAAGCAAATATTACCCAAGCTAATTAAGGGTGGTGGTTTTATGTCATGTCAAGTTAAGTGTATACAATGATATGGGTTAACCTAAACACAATCCATTTATTAATTGTGTTGAAGCAGGTTGGCTCACTTTGGTCCAAAGCACAATTACAATAAACCCTAACCTGTTAATTTTGTGTCAGGTTCGCAGGTTGTGTGACCTAGAGGTGGCAATTAATGCTGGTAGATTGTTATCGTGTTTGATCGGATTAAGGATATATGACTATATGGGTCAATCCGAACACATTTATTAATTTTGTCAAAACGGATTAACCTACTTTGACCCAAAACACTATTAAAGTAAATCTAGCTAGCAAATTTTTTGTGTTGGGTTTGACCCAAAACGTGTCAAACCTTGCCACTCCTAAAGCTAAGCACACACAGTGGTCGTAATTTGGTTTATTAAATAAGTTTAGTTTGCATTGGAAGGCCCGTTGGCTTATTGTACTTTATTATTGCGTGAAGGATAAGGTGAAAGGCCTATGCTCTTGAGATTTTCTGTCTCACGTGGATAGGTAATAACGGTTTCAATCATCTCCGCTACCAAACGACGGTGTGATTCCAATTCCCAACCAAAAAAACGAGGGGGTGTTGCAGTATTAATGTTGTGGCTTTTTGTATATATATATATATATATATATATTTTTTTTTTTTTGCTACTCGGCCACATGGACCTTTAACTATTTCTAAATGTTGAAGTGGGACTGAGCTGACATCTGTCTGAACAAAGATTTCAAGAACCCCCAAGAAGGCGAGAACTTTTGCATTCGGTTACATGGGCCTTTAAGTATTCCTAACTGCTTGAAATGGGATCAGACTGACATCTGTCTGAACAAGGATCTCGAGAACCCCCAAGTAGGCGAGAACGTTTGCACTGTTCTCACACCCCACCCCTCCAGGGATTAGACCCTAGGTCTTCTCTGTGGAAGAGAAATACCTCAGCCGTCAAAGCACTGGGGCGTTGGTTGGCTTTTTGTAACAACAAAAATTGGTTTTTTTGGGGGGTGTTGGGGGCTCATGCTACAAAAAGCTACAACAAAATTTGCTACAGCTGATCACTGAGATTCCTAATGTATCTAGATTCCATTGCTACATTGCCCATCTAGCAAATCAATCATAAGGCGCCTACGGGTGTCAACAAGCCGAGTGCAGCTGATTAATTCAAGTTTGGTTTGAGATGCTCAGCTTAAAGCCCAATTTTGCTATAAGTGTGTCAGTTCCGCTCTTCAAAATTAAGACTGTTTTAGGCATGTAATCTTGGATTTTGCAATTGCAATCTAAATCTAAAACCAATTGATCACATTCAGGTTAATCATAGATCAGATTGTGGCAATTGTTTAGTTACAATATTTTAAAAACAATATCTATAAATTGAAGTGAAAATTTAGCATTTGGTATGTGATCTTAAGATTGTAAACTTGGTTATTATATACTTAACATAAATCTATTATGAAATATATGAAAAATCAAACAAACAATCTGCGTGGGCATAATCATGGTAAATGATCCAAAAACTGGATTTCTCTTATAAATGAATAAAGCAAATGATCGGAAAAACATAAAGTGGATTTCTTAGTAACTTTAGGTTCAGGGATACCAAGAAATAGAATCAAAAAGCATAGGTAACCCAAACAAGACAGATACATTCTTATCTCTTGAAGATTGTACTCTTAAAAGAATAATTTGCCTATAAGTTGATCATTAAACAATCAAAATTAGAAGCTTGCAATACCAATTGGATATCCTAGAAAAGTTGAAAATATCTCTAAATGGAAAGAATTCAATCAATTTGTAATAGAGAGGTGAAGAGCCACACGCTATACAAACAAAATCATGGAGACCTCTGAATGTAAACACAATCACGATGACTATGTAAATCATAATCATCAATGATATGTAATAAAAAAAATTTAAATGACTAAATATGCGGATTCTTGGTGCCAATTCAATGATGACTAATTAATTATCCACAATTCAAGATGATTAGTAATAATAATAATAATAACTAGGAAAATCTTTCTCCAAGCATTGCCACCATTTTAAATAAATGTAAATTGATCGTGTCATGCAATTGCAACAGTAAACAACATTTATTTGAAACTCGCAACTAAAATATTTAAGATCAAACTCTTATTTGTTAATTAATGGATCAAATGATAAAAAGTGTGTGAACCCGCAAATCATTAATATAAGTTCTTATTGACGGCTAATTAAAATAAAATACAAATTCAAAGCAACAAGCATGATCAGAGTTTCAAACCTTAAGAACATCAGCATATTGCACAACCATTTTTAGAATTCATTACCATTACAACGTAACCACAGTGAAGCTTGTATTTTCAAGATGTCGCTAGAGATATCAAACAACTGTCATATAATTCTCAACCCCAAAACTTATATTGAGAACTTTTGTTTCCTAAAATTAAACAAAAAGGTCATTACTTTCCCTGTTTTTTCCATCATAGACCTATAAAAATAAAGATAAAAAACATTGATTTACTTAACCGAACCAAAGAATCTCAAATAGGTCTTGTCAAATTTCACCAATTCCTTTCCAGAACCATAGACCTGTAACAGAGAATCAGAGTAGTGGAGGAAACAAAAATAGGTAACCAAGATAGACGACTTACTCTAGCATTCTCTGGTGACATTTTGGGAATTACCCACGAAGGAATTGGTAGCTTGAACAAAAGGGGCACAAGATAAGGAGTCTTGGGATACAGTCGAGGGATTGCTATTATAAAACCTACAAGGTGGGTTTCAGAGTTGAGAGTTAGGATTGAAAAAGAAAAAGAAAAAAAAGTAGAGGTTTTAGTCATGGTGGGTTTCAGAGTTTAGGGATTGAAAATCCTACCAACTAATCTAGTTTAAACTGGAAAGCATGAAACCCAACATTTGGCAATAGAACAAGCTCCCTGATTATGGCAATTGAACAATTTTCTCTCTCTCTCTCAATGGTCAGTTGATGATTGGTTATTCCTTTCTCTCTCTACCTGTGTCAGCAACTTTCTCTCTATTAATGAGAAAGATGGTTGAACGACGACAACGACAAGCCTTGGTTGATTGATTGAGGATGAGAGAACCCTAGTTGAAAGATGAGAGAACCTGTCATTGGAAGACGACAATGAGAGGGAAATAGTAAGAGTTGTGTTGTTTTGTATTTTATTTTTAGGATTACCAAAATAGCATTAATAATAACATGTGATTTTAATGCATTAGCTCATTTTCCATCTTTGATCACAATCAATAGGATTATAGATCGAGCTTTTGAGTGTGATTGAAAATTACGCCAAAATATGAATTGCATGCTAAATTAAGAGGTCAAATGACATTTCAGGTCATGATCCAACATTAGATCACGATTGAAGATTGCATGCCAAAGAGGCCCTAAATTTACCAGTGAAACATGCCCAACAACCTATAAATCAAAATCCCTCAACAAGTCAAGTTTTTAACTAGCTGAGCCTAATGTAACTTGGCTCAGGTTCATGTATGGAAATGTTTGACATGACCCACAAATGCAATATGAACCCAAAAGCGAAATTAACATGTTAGGGTTTATTATAATCATGTTTTGTGTCAAAGCATGTGGACCCATTTTGACACTATAAATAAATGGTTTGTATTTGGTATGACCAACATAGTCGTATACCCTTAACTCTATACAACATGAACATGACACGCCAACACAAATTACCATCCCTAGTCACATGACCTACGAATCAAACATGAACCCGACACGATATTGTAATCATGTTTCGGGTCAAAGCAGTTTGACACGAATAATAAATGGGTCATGTTCAGATTGACCCATATAGTCGTATACCCTTAACTCAACACAACACGACCCCAACCTGCCAACACAAATTGCCACCCCTAGTTGGAGGTCCAGGTTCAACTTTCCAGACTTTAAACAAAGTTCAAGTTCACTTGATGATAATCCATGCTCTAAATTAAGCCAAATCAGGGCCAATCCATTTTAAGTCACTTTATATTTGATCCAGGGAATATATAGACATGTAGAGGTTTCTTCTTCTTCTTCTTCTTTTTTAAACAAATTTTGTTTTATACAATTTCCAAGATCCATGTTTAAATGGTTTGAGTGAGTGGGGTGCAACCATCTAAAGAAACTTGGTGGTGGAATGATGAAGTCCAAAAAAGTATTAGAGCCAAAAGATCTTGTTACAAGGATTGGCAGAAGACTAAAAATAAAAAAGACTTCGAATGATATAAAAATGCTTAAAAAGAAGTTAGGAAAGCTATAAGCAATGCTCAATTCAAGGCATATGATGACTTTTATCATAAGTTAGGTACTAAGGAAGGTGAGATGGGTATATATAAACTTGCTAGAATAAGAGATAGGAAATGTAGAGACCTAGAACAAGTTAGATGCATTAAAAGTGAGGATCAAAAAGTCTTAGTAAAAGGCAAAGAGATTAAAGAAAGTTAGAGGATTAATTTTCAAAAATTATTAAATGAGGATCATGTAGGGAATGTTGGCTTAAAAATCGTTAGGGTAAAAAAGATTACAGATCATAGATATCTTCGTATGATTAGAGAGTTGGAAGTTATAGAGGCTTTAAAGAGAGTGAAGATAGGAGAGGCACTAAGACCATATGGTATCCCAATTAAGGTTTAGAAATGTATGGTATCCCAATTGAGGTTTGGAAATGTATGGTTAACAAAGCTTTTTAATAAGATCATTAGAACTAAAAAAAAAATGTTGGATGAGTGGAGGAAAAGTATTATGGTTCCTATTTATAAAAACAATGGGGATATTCAAAATTGCATCAATTATCGTGGGATCAAGTTTATTAGCCATACAATGAAACTATGGGAGAGAGTGATTGATGAGCAACAACTAAGACATGAAACTAGAGTGTCTAAAAACCAGCTTGGATTTATTCCTAAGAGATCAACAACTAAAGCTATTTTCTACTTCGACAATTGATGAAAAAGCATAAAGAGAAGAAAAAAGATCTTCACATAATCTTTATTGACCTAAAGAAGGCATATGATAAAGTATCAAGAGAGATCATTTGGTGGGCTTTGGATAAGAAAGGGGTCCCAGTTAGATATATTGACATAGTTAAGGATATGTATGATGGAGCGATAACTAGTGTTAGGACAATCGGGATAGAGAAGTGAGTTTACGATTATAGTAGGCTTGCACTAGGGGTCAATATTGTGTATGTACCTTTTTTCCATACCTATGAATGAGTTTACTAGGTGTGTACAGGAGGAGGTGCAATGGTTATTTGCTGATGATGTTGTGTTGATTGATGAGACTAGAGAGGGGGTAAATGCCAAGTTATAACTATGGATGGATGTTTTAGGATAAAATGGTTTTAGAATAAGCAGGACTAAAACATAATATGGAATGTAAGTTTAGCAAAAATTGGAGTAGAAATGAGGGAATATTTATAATTGATAACCAAGAGATACTTTAGAGTGACCATTTTTGTTATCTTTTTGTTGAATTATGCATAAAGAGGGTGACATTGCAAATAATGTTTCTCATAAAATTAGAGCATGATGGTTGAAGTGGAGAGGTACTTTGGGAGTTGTGTGTGCTAAATAAATACCACTAAAATTGAAGGGGAATTTTTATAAGACAGCTATACGACTAACCATGCTTTTATGGAGAAAATGTTGGGCAGCCAACAAGGCAACAAACAACACATGCATAAAATGAGTGTGGTTGAAATGAGGACATTGAGATGAATGATTGGCAAGTCTAAAAAGGAAAGAATTAGAAATGAATCCATTTGTGAGAGCTTAGGTGTAGCACCAATAGATGATAAAATGAGAGAAAGTCGACTGAGATGGCTAGGTCATGTGCAACGAAGACCAGTGACGGTGCTAGTGAGAATGAGTGAGATGATGCAAGTTAAAGGTGCTAGAAAGACTAGAGGAAGTCCAAAATTAACCTAGTTTGAAGTAGTAAGGAGGGGCTGGCAATTTGTAATTTAATGCTATATATGACTCTAAATAGAGTGGAATGGCAGAATTAAATTCATGTAGCTGACCCCAAATAATTAGGATAAGGCAATTTGTCGTCGTTGTTGTTGTTTGTTGTTGTTGTTTTATACAATTACATCTCAGCTACCACTTGTCACATATCCCCCTCCCTTTCCCCCACCAATCTTTCAATTCTTGAAACCCCCTTCCCACCCGAAGAAAAAAAAATGTCCAGCTTCAGTATGGGAAAGCTTAAGTCCCTTGGATTTGATGGCTTTCAGCCTAGCTTTTTCCAAGAATATTGGGAAATAGTCGGAGAAGAGATTTATAGCTGCCATTGAATTATTTAATGAAAATTGCCACTTAACCTCAACTAAACTTTCATCACCTTAATCCCACAAATTAAAAGACTTGAATCCATGGTGCATTTTAGACCCATTAGTCCATAAAATCATCTCTAAAACCCTGACTAATAAACTAAAAAAAGTAATTCTTAACATCATATCCCCCCATCAAAGTGCTTTCATCCAAAATTACCATATTTTGGATAACATAATCATAGCCCACGAAATCCTCCATTTCCTTCAAAAATCTAAATCCTCTATAAAACATGTGATCGTTAAACTAGACATGAGTAAAATGTTTGATAGTATTGAATGGCCTTTTCTCCTTGACATAGTGATCAAACTTGGCTTTAGTCAACAATGGATTAGGTGAATCTACAAAGGCATATCTTTAGTTTTCTATAGGGTTATCATTAATGAATCCCTGAAGATGTTTTTACCCATTCCAAAGGGCTCCTCCAAGGCAACCATTTCTTTGTCATTTGTGCGGAAGGACTTTCTACAAATCTTTTTCATTCGGAACACGATAATCTTATTTCAAGTATTAAACTCAAAAATTCCAACCCCCCTTTCTTTCATCTCCTTTTTGTTGATGGCAACTATATTTTTTTCTAAAGCTTCCCTTTTTGAATTAAATCTCCTATTCAATGCCCTTGAGATCTATATAAAATCCTTAAACTAAGACGTCAACCTTAATACATCCGAGCTAATTTTTAGCCACCAAACTTCTCAAAAAGTTTTTCAAAAACTGATCTCTAAGGCCATCAAAATCAAGTCCACCCAAACCCCTTCCAAATACCTTGGACTCCCCTATTCTATTGGTAAAAATAAATCTGACCTTTTCTCTTATGTTAATGAAAAAATCGCTTCTAAAATCCAAGGTTAGAAAGCCTGTAAAAAAAATATTCTTAAATCGGTTCTCTCGATAATTCCCCAGTTTACAATGTCTTGCTTCTTTCTTCCAAAAAAGAGATTATCCAGACTATTGATTCTCAAAATAATAATAATAATAATAATAAATCTGATGGTCCTCCAAAAAAGGAAAAGGGAATAAGTTGGCTGAAATTATCACATCTCAAGCAAGTAAAAGAGGCCAGTGGTATTGGGATTCATAATCTTTACTCCTTTAACCATGCTTTGCTTACTAAACTATCTTAGAGAATTATCCAAAACCCTAAGGCCCTTTTGCGTTTGACTCTTGATATCTTTTACTTCACATAAAAAAAAACTTCTCTCTACTTAATTCCCCTCTAATTGCTCTTAGGGGTGTAGAAACATTATTCATGGTCACGGTACCCTTCTTAAAGGTATTTGTTGCAAGATCAGGAGTGGTGCTTTGACAGATATATGGAGGGATCCATGAATTCCTTCCCTTCCTTCTTTCAAGCTCTCTTCTTTCAAACCTCCCAATCTCACATATCCAAAGTCTTTGACTTAATCTCACCTTCTCATAAATTGAACTTTTTCATTTTAAGTCCTCCTCTCACTTCCTTAGAAATCAAATCCATTAGGAAGACCCCCCTATCCTTTGTTCATCCCTTGACTCCTAGTTTTGGCCCTTCTCACACTTAGGTTCCCTTAACATCAAATTTGTTTATGCTCCAATAATATCCTCTCATCATTAAAATACCTCTCCATCTTCCCATCATGTTCATGGGAACCGCATTTGGGGTCTTAACATCCCTCCAAAGATTAATTATGCCTTTGGAAAGCCTACAAAGACATTCTCCCTATGGTTGATCTCTTATTAAAAAAAGAAAATTTATGTTGATCCTATCTACCCTATGTATTGCCTCAACCCAAAATCCGTCTATCGTTGCCTTATTTCCTGCCATTGACTAGAAATGGTCTTGCATGGTTCCAGCTTTCCATTAGAAATTCATCCCTCCATTCCCAATTCTTTAGGTATTACTTGATACTTCTCCCTTGCCCTACTTTTCTAGGAATCCCATAAGGCTTTCCTAGGAAAGCAAGGTTTTTGGGCATCTGGTGCAGTAAGAATACCACTTGTGAAAACCACCTTTACTTGTGTGCCTTTATTATGGGAAACCAATGCCCTTATGTTTGCCCTATTCTCCATTCCAACCATTTTTTGTCGGATTTCTTAAATTCTAAATGGAAAAGCTTAATGTTCTTCTGCAACGGTTGCCCGAAGCTTGGTTTTTTTTGCCATTAACACTTGTATTACAATGATTTCACCCATTTTCACGATTTCAACGCTCTTGGTTCATCAATCTAACTTGAATGCAGTTTGCATGAAAGATTTACAACAATTTTATGGGTGTCGTTAGATGGATATAATATCATGTGGATGAAATGAAACCCCCAATTGTTTACCAAGCATTTTATAGTTTTTTCTTCTCTTTTAGGGTTAGGATTTCTATCTAGAACATCAGTTCTTTGAAAAGAGAAGGTTACTTGGTAATTGACCTTGTCTTGGTTAAATGGCATATTTTTGTTTTCTTTGAAATATATCATCTGATCGCTTATAAATCGGGTTTAGAGGTTGGAATAGGGTGTCGTCAAGGAAGGGGTATTTTTTACCCCTGGGGAGCAGTTTTCATGTATTTATGGTGGTATTTCAAATAAGATGGAGACATAGGGAAAGAAACCGTTTGGGACCTTTAATGCAGAAAGAAGCAACTTTTCACATCAACTTAAAAGTTGACGCTAAAAACATAGTTTTTAACATTTCAAACTTTTTGCATATAAAAAAACATTATAAATTCTTAGGATGTTCTGTCCAGGATTTAGTGTCTAGGATGGTATCCAGGACACCAGTGGATGTTATATGGAATAAAATGAATGGGTGATGCATTTTTTGAATATGGATTATGCATTTTAATATATATGACGTCCCCTGGTGTCCTAGACATCAATCCTGGACGGTAACCATTCCCTTTTATAATGTTTTTCCCGTCAGCTTCTAAGTTGACGCAAAAAAAACATTACATCCATCATCCAAAGGTTCGAGGGGTCAAAACCCTAAGCATTCCATCAGAACACCGATTGTCTAATGATTATAAAATGCCCTTCGCTCTCCTCTCAGAGAAGAGAGAAGAGGAGGGCATAAGAGTCTCCCTTTTCGTTCGTGATAATCTATTATAGGGCACCAGATTCCGGTGGATCTGTTGCTGGAGTTCAGTGAAATCTCATCTATCTCATTTTCCGGTGCCGAGTTCTAAAGAAAGGATGCAGTCGGAGTCTGTAAAAAATTTTCCGTTCGATTTTATGTCTACGATTCTGAAAGGGAATTTGATGTTAGAAATCTGCTGTTAGAAACTGCAAATGGCTCATTTACTTTTAACGTTATGCAGTTTCTAATCTTAATGTGAC
>JAOXJP010000012.1:11997728-12017183 GCA_025762735.1 Platanus orientalis | reverse complement strand
AAGCTGCGATACGCGAGACGTACCCGTATCTCGGGTCCGCGATACGAGTTGCGATAACGATATTTTGAACCTTGCTGTTGAGAGGCTGTTGGATCATTCCTAGAATTAACTAATTCCAATCATTACAATATGAGAATCTGTCTAGTTTCTTAAAGAGGGATTGTCTTGGAACCTTGACAAAGTGAATTGGGCCCCTTTGAAAGGGCTATCAATCAAGCCCCATCTATTCACAAACTCTCCAAACTGATCCGTCTAGCTATTTCCTTGCACTCATGAGAGAATGTAAAAACATTGAAATCCTCACTAATACACCAATAATAATACAATCTGGCCTTAATATCGTCGAGCTCTTGTAAAAAATCAAGGACTACTCCTGAAAGAATCCAAACTTTAATCTCCCTATTCAATTTACAAGCTATTGAACATGAGAAAGCCCCCAATTCTAAGTCCAAAACTTTTACAGTGTGAGTTCTATAGCCCTCTTGAAGTCCTTAAAGATGGAATCATCCGCCACTCGAAAGCTTGCTCACTCCACACCTCTTTCACTGTCTCATCATTTATGAATTTTTTTTTTAAAATTTCCTAAGGCGAACAATATTCAGATTAAATTTGTGAATGCTTTGTTTAATGACCACCCTTTTGTCTTTACAACCCATATGACGTAGGATGGATGGGAATGGAAGGTGATATGTGTGGTATTGAGTTGCACAGTGGCAATGTTAGCAGTTGCATCATACAAGACCCTCTTGTCCCTTTGCCATGGCCTTCCTAATTGTAGGTCCCACATCACAAAGATTATCTTTGAAATTCCTCATTTTGTAGGGAATATAAACTGGCTTGCTCAGCAGTTTCTGACCACCAGATGTAACACTTGATATGGCAATAGGTTTATTGATTCTCATGTCATTGAATTGAAATGTTCTATCATCTAATGGAACACGAGATTGACACTGAAGCCATTGTTGATCATGATATGTGTGGCCATACAAATGCCATTATGTAAGATGTGTTGATATCTTCTAAATAAATCCAACTGGGTAGTAGGGGTCTTCTTTTGTTGTGGTCTCATTGGTAATTTTGGTGTAAATTTCATGATGATGTCAACATAATGGGTATCCTCACTGTCTTCCTCAAAATTATTAAATTGAACATCCTTGAAATTAGGCCTTTCCGCATCCATAATGTTACTCTCTTTTTCTTTAACTTTAGTATCCATGATGAGACTTCTGTGGGCACTGGAATGTGCAACTCTTTCTTCTCCCACACTTATAGCAAGTGTCAAAAGATCATTTAAGCTTCTTGCTAAGTTTCAAAATTGTGAAGAGGTTCAGGAAGAGTTCGGATTTCATGTGTCACCTTCATTGCTTCTGAATGCTTCTATTTCTTATCCATTGGTGAAGTTTATTGTCTTAATTTATCTTAGCCCTATGGGCATGCAGATACGTAACACCAAGGTTAGGAAGATCCAAATGAGTGAAGATCATGTAGAATCTCACAACATGATCTTGCCCTGTCACATAGCGTGCCACACGCTATTCCATTGACTCAACGAATCGGGCTCTTAACTTGTAAAATTCCTGAGTATCAGTATCTACAACCTGGTTCCTGTGTTTAAAGCTTTGCATTTTGGCATATAAATCTTTGACATAGAAAAGAGGAACAAATCTAGTGTGTATGACTCTTTGCATGTCTTCCCAATTAGTAGTGGAGCCTTGTCCTTTTTTTTTTTTTGTGCAAGTTATCCTCTTAGTTGTCATTGTCATATATGGTATTCCCATCGGATTGATGCCTATCTTTTGAGACGAGATGTGATTAAAAACACTTTCCTCTCATCTGACACAATTAGGAATTACAAAACATGTTTAATGGAGGTTAACTAATCTAGAAATGAATCTGCATGATCTTCCCCATTGATGTCTGATTAAAATCTTGTAGATAGATGAGATGTCTAGCCATGTGGATGGATGGGAGGGATGCATGTGAGTTGAGACTCGTTTATGCGAGGTTGATACAAGACTTGGCGGACTAGACACTGAGCAGTGTTGCGAATAGGCTATCTACTATAATAGGACGAATGGATGACATTATTTGGAATTTGACACATTAACAACATCCACCACAAGGGTGCTAGTTGGCTAGGATGCACGTCCACAAGTTGCTAATCATACAAATGTGAGAGTTGATTGGATTAGCTAACTTATGTAGAACATGTTTTTTGGCTCCAAGCTGTACTAGATGAGATGAAAGTGTTTTTAATTGTAACTCGTCTCATAAGGTTGGCATAAATTTGGTGGGAGGACCAAGTGTGGCAGTGAGAACTAAGAGGACAATGTCCCATTACTAATTAGGAAGACATGAAAATGGTCTATGCACATTAGATTAGTTCATTTTTTCTATGTCAGAGATTTATACACCAAAATGCAGAACTTTAAACATAAGAACTAGGATGTGGATGCCTATACTTGGGAATTTTACAATTTTATAAGTTAACATTGGGAGCCTGGTTGGATGAGCCAATGGAATAGCGTGTGGCATGCTATGTGGCAAGATCGCATTATGAGATTCCGCATGATCTCACTCATCTGGATTTTCCTCACCTTGATGTTGCATATTTGTAGCCCGTAGGGATAAAGATAAACTAAGATAATAAACTTCACCAATGGATAAGAAATAAAAACAACTAGAAGTAATGAAGGTGACACCTGAAACAAAATATTCCTAAACCTTGTCGCGATTTTGAAGTTAATAGAAAGCTTAAATGACCCTTTGATACTTGTTATAAGTGTAGGGAAGAGACACCGCGCATTCCAGTGCTTACAAAAGAGTCTGATCATGGATGCCAAAGTTGAAGAAAAAGAGTAACATTATGAATGGGAAAAGTTTGATTTCGAGGGTATTGGATTTAGTTCAAAAGGGTGTTAGATCCAATCTCCTGGTCCCTACGGAAAGGAAAAAGAATTTCACGTTATTCCTTTCAAGAAGGGAGGATTAGGGAAATCCTATTGATTACAACTTTCTCTAGACTTCCGGGAAAATCATGAAAAAATGCTCGAATGGTACGATCCCTCCGTCACCCTAGAATGAAAGGGGTAATCTTGTAGTTCTTGGTCTGTGAAGATGCGTTGTTAGGTGCTCAATTTTCCAATGCCGAACCTAAACCTGTGCTCGAGAGACACATACATCTAGAGAGGGAGAAAAAGAAAGAAAAAATGATTTTTTTATTTGTTGTTGAAAATTCTTGGTCTTTCCTTCACCCTAATGTGGGGTTTGGGAATCCTCCTTAACTTGTAACTTGGGTTTACTTTATTCATGCTTGCTTGATATTGTATTCCTAAAGTTCCTACTACTATTATATTTGTGTGGGAGATTTCATTTAGATGGTGATCATGCAACTACCCAAGGTTGCTTCTTATACATCAATATTCTCATTTGTGGTTTGCAAAGATAAGCATTGCATCCACTTCTGTTCTGGTTTATTATGACCTGTTAACCTTTGATCTCATGATGCAGTCATCCAAGTTGAAGTGGGGCCCACATGACATGTGGGTGGGATCCACATGTGTGATCCTTGTGGCAGCCAAGTGGGGGACGTATGGAACATCTTGAAGCTGATTTAATTAGTATTTTATTGAATTTTATGTTATGATTATCTTTAGCCTTATCTTTTATTTATGTTTGAGTTTATTCTAGAGTCCTTATGTAATTTAAGAGTCTTTAAATCAAAGTTGTAATCCCTTTTTTTCTTTAGGCCATATTTTGGAAGGTTAAAACTTACCTATTTGGGCCGATTTTGGTGCCATTTGAAATGTTATTCAGTTACCCTTCAAACAGGATGAAGATCTTAAGAATCCGATGTGATTTGGGATAGTTATAACCAAAATACTGACAGAGTATCTCTTAATTACGAGATTTTGTTAATTTAGAAGTTTTAGTTTTAGGAAGTCTAATTAGAGTGAGATTGGAAAGATTGACATGTAGAATCTATATATATGCTTGTAACCCATAATTTTATTAATGAAATTGATGAATAAAGAATTTTCTTGCGTTCTAGTTCTTGATTAGTGTGTTTTTCGTTTATAAAATCAAAAAATCAGGAGTGGTTTTCCATAAAGGTGGATTCTAAAAACTCTCAAATTTTAGGAAAGGGTATAAACCTTGAAATTTTGAAAAAAATCTTAAAGCAGAAGCTGTATGTGAAAGACAAAGTTGTTGGTTTATTTGTTTTCCTAGTTTTGGGCTAAACTCTGAAACTATTGGAAATAAGCCTTGAAAGTTATGCAACCCCTGAAAAGATGAGATGGTTTTTCTGGTGAACACTGAGTTTGTTTTTCCTTTTGGGAGGACAATTAAAATAGTAATTAGTGGCTGGGTTGATTAGAACCTTATTTTTACATTTTTTGTTGAAGAACTTCTACAAGATCTGAAAAATCAAAGATATTGTGGATATGTTAAGGACATGTTGTTGATATTCAATTTCATCACGAAAGAGACTACTTCGACGGTGCTGAATGCCTAGTGTGTGATTTCCCCTTAATTAACATGTTAGTGATTTTGGACAGACGATGAATTAAGGAGAGAAAAAGTACTTTTAATAAGGAGATTAAAGTGTTGCGACTTTATAACCAGGATGTGTGGTATTGTCTTCGATTCAAGCATGCTAATAAGGTGCCAATAGTGGTAATTGAAAGTGTTTAAAATTCCACAGATAAGAAGAGCGAAAAGAGCGTTGATGTAGTTATGGAAGAACCTAAGATAGAATCTAGTGAAAACCCAGAGCTGTCTAATGAAGAAGACAAGCCTACAACTAGTGTGGAGAGTGAGAATCTTAATGCAAGAAATGTTGAGCAAACTCATGCTGATGTTTTGAGTGAGACAGATGAGGCTGTGGTGGTTGCTGACACATGTACCATTGCTACCCCAGTTTGTGACAAACTAGTTATTGAAAAACAAGTTCCAGATCAGGACGAGATCCAACCTATTCAGATTGCTACACCAGTCCATGAGCCTGAGCAGAAGACAAATGAGGTGTACTATGAAGTCTTTCGATTACCCGATCCCTGTGAGATGAAAAGCCTATGGTTATACAGTTCAAACTTCCCATGGTTGCTAATTCTTCTTCACTATAAAACTCGATGATTGGTTTTTTTAAGTAAGGGGAGTTTGATGCGGACATCCAAGCTGAAGTGGGGCCCCATGTGACATGTGGGTGAGACCCATATGTGTGATACTTGTGGCAGCCAAGTGGGGGACTTATGAAGGATCTTGGAGCTATTTAATTAGTATTTTATTGAATTTTATGTTAGGATTATCTTTAGCCTTATCTTTTATTTATGTTTGAGTTTATCCTAGAGTCCTTATATGATTAGGAATCTTTAAATCAAAGTTGTAATCCCGTTTTGTTTTTTTCTTCTATAGGCCATATTTTGGAAGGCCAAAATTTACCCATTTGGGCTGATTTTGGTGCCATTTGAAAGGTTATTCAGTTACCTTTCCAACGAGACGAAAATCTTGAGAATCCGATGTGATTTGGGAAAGTTATGACTAAAATATTGACAAGGTATTTCTTAGTTACTGAATTTTGTTAATTTAGAAGTGTTTTTTAGGAAGTCTAATTAGAGTGGGATTTACAAAGATTGACTTGTAAAGTCTATACATATATATGCTTGTAACCCACAATTTTATTATGAAATTGATGAATAAAGAATTTTCTTGCGTTCTAGTTCTTGGTTAGTGTGTTCTTCCTTTGTGAAGTCTAAAAACCAAGAGTGGTTTACCCAAAGGTGGATTCCTTAGGTTTATTCAAGCTTGGTGGAGGCCAAGATCTCCTGTTTTGGGTTTGGAAAAGCTTCAAATCAGGTCTTTATCTTTTATTGTTTCCGCTACATCACTTTGGGTTTTATTGATATTCTTGGTTATCATTCTACATCAACTTTGGTATCATCTCTATCGTGCGGCATCAGCTCAACCTCTTGAACTCTGGTAACAAAGCCTTGTTCCAATTACACACTAGGGTTGTGCTGAGTTCTAGCAGCCTTTATTATACCAGATTCTTTAAGCTTCGGGGTGTACTGTTCAGGGCTGAATCTGAGTTTTATTAAGTGTTAATTAATTTCTGGTTTAACCACCTGGTAGTGTTGATTAAGTGGTTGTTATAGGATTTCTACCTTTATAGCATCTGTTACTCAGTCATTGATCAAATCACTACAAGTCTTTTTTGGGACATGTTTAGAATAGTATCAGATTATAATTTCTGGGTGTAAAGTTGGGCCTGTGGGCTTATTTATTGGACTACTGTTTAACTTATTTGGAACCATAACCCATAGTTGTGTAGGGCTTCTCAGCCATCCTACATCACCATACCCCTTACATTCTAGGTAATGATGTTCAACATTGAGAAACTCCTCCCATAAGCCCCTTCCCTGTCCTTGCACTATCTTCTTCCTCTGTCCCTCACTTACCATCATGAATCATGATTTAGACCGCACCAATTTTTTCAATTCTTTTAACAGTCTTTTGTTACCTCCTTAACCACTAAATATAACTTCCTTCTGATTCATGCTTCTATTGTCTATTTCCTTAAACAAGGCACAAGCTTTGCTTCCCAAACTTTCGAATGACAGGCCTGGGCATCTTCCAAAACCTTCTAACTTGCTTAACTGAGTCTGAAATTTTATCCTCATTCATTTCCATAATAAGAATAGCTGGTTGTCCTCTTCTAACCTGGCTAATCTTGGAAGACCCTTTATAGGGTTCTCTTTTGGAAATAATTCCCCACCCTGATCTGGCCCCAAAGAATGACCCTCCCTCCAAATGGCTATAGGAGACACCAACATCATTGCTCCTCTCCTTCCTCCAAACCCTGGAACAGCATGATATGATTGCCCGTTCCACCCACATAACTGCAAGTTTGAGAAAGGCTGGCTTAAATGATTTGGGCAGGATCCCCTCTTGGACTAGAATGCAAATCCAATTTGAAGTGTTTCTTATTGTGCACACAATCAATTTTTTGTAACAACAGAAAAAGAGCTAGAATTTGAACAAAGAAAAGATTGACTTGGAACTTGGTTCTAGAGAAGGGGAAAAGATAGCTCTCTGAAGGAGCATCACCTGCCACTACTGACGGAAGGACTTTAACCTATCTTTTTTCGATATTGGATTGGTTTTTACCCCCGTGAGACTTTCACATGCCTTTAAGTATTTAAATGACTATTTAGACGAGCTTCTGAGGATTGGTCTGATTTCTCTACTTGGAGCAGCTGAGGATCCGGCTGAATCAAAGAAAGATTCAATTTTTAGCTGATGTGGTTTTATGGCCAAAATACTGGAAAGATACAAAATATGATGGGCTATGTAGTTTTTAATTTTTTTTTTTTTTTTTTGAAAGTTATATTTTGTTTAAGATATCTTTTAGGTTTCAAAGTTTGTCTATAAATATGGAGGAGATGGAATGGTGTAACACAAACAGAAAATATTCAAGTTATTGAACAAATGAAAGTTTATTTTGGTTGAAGTATTCAATCGTGTGAAATCCTTGGTGATCCTAGGTAAAATCTGTCTTTTCTTCAATCCAAAGTTCTCCTCTTTGATCTCCATTTTCTTTCTTCTTCATCTCAAGTTACTGTTTGCATATACTTATTCTCTTCTTGCTTTTCTCATATCTCTTATTCTTTGCTTACTTTGAATCCTTTATTAGTAGTTTCTTCTGATTTATATACTGCAATAAAAATCTGTTAATACAGTCCCTTCAATCTCTTCTTATCATCCTTTCAACCCTACCACTTTTCCTTGGTAGTACAGTCTTGGACCCCTTAAATCCCTTGGCTGTCCTACATGTGCTTGTCATGGTATCCAACTTCTCCACCCCCTTGTTGTCTCACATCACAATTGCATTGCCTGTTGCCCAATTAAAATAGTGGCTCCTGTTGTTCTACCCCAAACATAGAAAGTTAGATCTTGGTCAACTAAACTCGTTTCCCATAGAATCATGATACTTGTTTGCTTGTTGCCATTTTCTGAGAATTGTTTTTTTTTTCCACCGCTTTTCTGTGGACACTACATAAAAGGGATCTGCAGCTTCTTGGTCCCCAAAATTTTCTCCCCCTTCCCTTTTTATGACTCGTCTACATTGCTCCTTGATGTGCTCCTGAAATTTATACTACATATCAAATTCTGCACCTTCCTTAGTATCTTTTTTTTTTTTTTTTGTTGACTTTTATTTTTCAGCTGCATGATTTGGGCTTCCTGTCAATTGCTATAAATAGTGCCTTCGTTTTATCTTTAGGACACTAAAACCTTCTGAAATACATGATTTATTCTTCTTTGTTTCTGAGGACCCAATCTGACACCTCTTCAACACATTCTTTGTGTGTTTTCATTTCTGTATTCTCTTCCACTTTACGAACCTCCTCCCTTGGTGTGACTGAAGCCATGATGGATGGATGTACTTGATTCTATCTTCCTCCCTCAACCAATGCTCTTGGTAGAGATTTGGATGAAACTATTCAACTCCTTGAGTGATTAAATTTGAAATTGTCATGTCAATAAAGATTTGTAATGGGGAAGATTATTCATCCGTAAAGTTGAAAGCCACCTTTATTGTGGGAAATGCGTTTTCTAAGAAACACTTTAGGAAAGTAATAGCATTTGTTGAGGAGACTATCCAGGAGCCAGTTTGGACACAATGTGGAAACTTGAATTTTTGTTGGTAAAAGAATCCGAAAAGCTACTCTAAAAGGAAGAGGGAGGACAAAAAACAAGAGAAAAAACATGAGAGATAAAAAATAAAATAGATGAAAGTGAGGCCCTAGCTTCAAGAATGGAGGAAAAAGAGAAAATTGAGAGAAAAAGAAAAGAAGAGATGTGTTGACCTGATGATGTGGTCAATAGACTCATGCTTTATTACAAATATATTATACGAAATATGTATATAGCACAAAGCAATGGGCATAGAAGTATAATCTAATGTCCTAATTATAAGTTTAATGATATAGATCAATCACTATATTTCCCCTCAAGCAGAGTGTAGATATATGCTATCTCCATCTTGCCAATAACTGTTAACAGTAAACTGATAAACTCTCCCAAAACCTTAAGGTGTTAGGAGATACACAAATTAATATATTTCAACTACCCCATTAGAGGAACACTTCCCTCCTGGGAGCACACTCGGGGAGCCAGGCGCGAGTCCACACAACACGAACACAGGCACACACCACTACATCCAAGAAAATACTTCCACTGGGTTTGAACTTGTGACCTGGCTTGGATCTGATACCGTGTTAACAGTAAACTAACCAACTCTCCCAAAACCTTTAGGTGTTAGGAGATACACAAATTATTATACTTCAACAATAATGCCGTATGTAAGGATTGCAATGACATAGCTTGAAATGCTTTATTGGGGTGAGGATTTGACGATTCCGTTTTCTTTCTTTTTCACCTTCTTTTTGCTTGTTCCAGAGTGTAGACATATGCTATGCCCATCTTGCCAATAATGTCATGTGTAAGGATTGCAATGACATGGCTTGGGATGTTTTATGGGGGTGAGGACTTGATGGTTCCGTTTGTTTTCTTTTCTGCCTTTTTTTTGCGTTTTCTTTTGCTTTGTTTCTTTGTTATTCACCTCCCTGGTGAACTGGTTGTTGTTTTGTTTGCCATGTTGTTGATCAGAGGTTGTTGCTTCTATAAGAAAATTAGCCAACTGTTTCTTTGTTTTGAAAAATGGAAGACTTGCTACTTTAGAAATCACCTCTTATTGTATAAAATGTATGTTAACCTTGATGTATTTCGTCCTATCATGTTGAATTGGTTTATCAGCAGCACTAGTGGCAGTCTTGTTATTACGATACAACTTCATTTTTGCCTAAATTGGTAACCAAGTTTTGCCAATAAGTTTTTAATCACACTATTCACACACCCCATGTGCCATAGCCTTGTACCCTACTTCAACACTAGGAATTGCCACTACTGATTGTTTCTTTCTCCAGGTGATTTCCTTCAAAGAGGGTACCATATCCTGATGTCAACCTCTAGTTTGTATCTGATTTGCGCAATTTACATTGGAATATGCCTTTACCAATTTGTGGGCATTATCATAGAAGAGCAATCCCTTACCTGGAGAGTTGAGATACATTGAATGATTACACTAACCACGTAGGCGATGCAGGATCAAACAAGAATGATTTGGTGATATGATGCCAAACTGATGTAGGACCAAGAATAAAAATTATGTGACCTATTTAAGGGTTAGGATAGGTTTAAGGTTGGGAATGGATTATGAAGGAGCGTAATTCAATAAAACTTTTGACCATAACCACACTAGTTGTTACCTAGGCAATTTCACCTAGGGTTCAAAGCAATCACTCTCACACCTTGGGTTGGTGGCATTCACACTTCAAAGAGATGTTTAGCAAATTATCTTAAAAAATTCACTCATTCAATACTAATCAAAATTCTGAGTTACAAAGCATGTATATAACTTTCACATGCCATACTTTCAAATCATACTCTAACTAGACTTTTTTAAACACATAAAACTCTAAAATAATTTCGGTGTCATTATTTTGGTTATAACTTTCCCAAATGACATTGGATTCGCAAGATCTTGGACTTGTTGGAAATGTAACTTTCAAATGACACCAAAATCAAGCCAAATGGGTAAGTTTTGATTCACCAATATAAAGCCAAAAGAAAAGTGATGGAAATAGAACTTTTAGTTTCCTAAAATATAAATAAAACTTATTTTACTTGTAAATAAATAAAAACCTCATAATTGATTGACAGGAAGCTAAATTATATTAATACAAAGTGACAAAATAAAAAAATATTGCCAAACAAAAAAAATTTAAACTCAAAATTTCCCTGAATAAGCCCTGACATTTGAACATGGGTTGTTTTGCATCCCAAATCAATAGGCAATATCAAGATGTGTAAGTGATAGGTATGTCAATCACTCAACTAATTTTTGGAACATCCCAACGTCCTTGAGTGGCTTCCCACCACAATCAAGCTTGAGGTTAGCTTTCATTAGAATGTTTATTGGCTTAGCACCAAGCTTATTTGTATCTCATAGCAAGACAATGGTATTTATCTTTTGAAAAATGAAGATTACCATCTTAGACCCAACAACTTAAATTTTAAGAAAATACCTTTAGGGAAACTGTGGGCCTCGATTTTCGCACGACAGATAAATCCCTTTAAAAAGAGATTTGCCTATTGTTGGAAAGATCCCATGATGATTTGGAGTCACCACCATCTTTTTTAATGATGTAGATAGACATCGGTTTTGAAAACAAATATGGTTTTTGAGTTTTGAAAATGGTGTTAAAGTGTCTGACTCCATTAACTTGGTTCACTCATGAGATTCTTGGGTAAGTAGTTTGCTTACGAATTGGGGAAGGTGTTATGCACCCCTTTTTGCCCGTAGTTGCAGTTAGTTACTTTAGTCTGCTATGGTCCTTGGTTGTGTTGGTGATATTTTCTACCTAAGGCTTCTGTCCCTAGTTGTTCCCATAATGAGTTGGAAACTTGTTGGTCATTTTGCTGCTGTTGCTGAGGTGGAGGCTGAACTTGCTAAGCAAAGGGCTGCTGCTATTGCTGATGTGGCGGGGCACTTTCTAAAGTGAGGGCAGCTGGAGCAATGACGTCTACAACGTTTCTGGCCAAAGATGCTTAACACTAAGCGAGAATCCAAAGTTTGTTCTTTTAGAAGTGTAACTCTAATTCTCACATTAAGTTAATAGATTTCTTACCTTATATAATAGCTTAGCTTGATCCTCTCTTAATTTGGTTGGAGAATTAAAACTATTTTTATCAAAGTTCTAACTTAGATTTAAAATAGTTAATCTTGAGTGAGTGATTAGCTTGTTATTTGGAAGTGTAACCTTAATTATCACATCAAACTAAAAGATTTTACCTTAAATAGGTTGGCATGATCATCTTTTAATTCGATTGGAGAATTAAGGTTAATCTTATCAAAGCTTAACATTACTTCTCAAAGTTTAGCATTTTATTTATAAGTTTCTATCATAAGTTTCAAAGTTATCGGAAAATATTTTATCATGTCTCTTATCCTAAGTTGAGTTGGGTTGTAATGTTAAAAAATTCTCATTATTGAGTATTGGAGAAATACTACAACATAACATGCTTGGATTGACTACTTAAAGAGAGTACGAAGAGGGTAAAGAGTTACCTAAGCATCTTTCCATGTAACCATATGAAATATGAAGGTTAACACATATCAAAAGAATTCATTTGAAACTAATTGTTCATAGAAACATGCCCAAGATTTGAAGGAAAGTCATTTCAATATTGTTCTTGTGATAATTTATACCCATTAGTCAATATTGTTGCTCCAAGTATCATGACATATCTTTTGGGTTATTTATTAACCATGAGATTAGGTCACTTTCTTATAGATTTCTTAAATCCAAAATGCCTTGGGTTAGGTTGTCTCTTGAGTTTGCTGTGGTGGAAAGAGTAGAAAAGATATAAATGAAGGAAGGGAGAGACATAATAACATGCATGTTGTAGGGAAAGAGTATGAGAGATAATGAGCTACCCTTACTTTCTAGAAAGAAATGAGGGTAAACCATTCTTATAATTGGTCTTTCATAACTTAAATATAAAGGAAAATGAAACATCTTATGTAAAAAAAAGTGAGGATCAAGCTCATTTGTATAAAATGGAAAAATAAAAGAAGTGGGAGGGGGTAAAAGTAATATATAAAAGAACATGCTATCCTTTTAATTTCAATGAAGAAAGAAGGGTTGACATTTCCATGATCACTCCTTAATAGATGATTAGGTGTATGAAAAACACACTTTTAAACAGTGCACAAGGCATATCCTAAGAATATTTTTGGGATAAAATATAACACATTCTAGAAAGTTGTTGGCTTTTGATTCGGTGTAGGTGCGCTTTTGTATCTAACTACACATCTCTATGATTGGGAGGTCTCCGATTTTGATCATCTTTGTGGTCATGGATTTATTTGACATGATGATCCCATGGTGTAAAGTTCAAGGTTATCTGACGGGGGCCCACTATTGATTTTGCAATCTTAGGAAACAAATAATTATTAATTAGAGGGGTTAGAGGATGAATTTGACTAAGTCGGAATATAGTCAAGTAGATCCAATTATTTTGCATTGTATGAAACAAATGACTCGCATTTTAGATATGCGTATAGTAAATATTTGATAAAATTCTCTGGTTTACGTGACTAGATCCACGTACATTAGCCGAAAAGTGTCTAAATACACCACTTAGGATGTGACCCCGGATTTTTCTTTGAGGTCTATAAGTCTTATGGTATTTTGTTATATCCAACAATTGAATTGGCAATCCCTTGGTCGGATGTCACTCTAGATCAAAAGATACCGCTCAGAGGTCTTTGGTAACCGTGATACCGTGGTCCTAAAACGAGGTTTTGCCTCCTTTCATGACATTGTCATTTGATATATTAGTCTTGAGGACTATGCTAAAGACATCTATGATATCCAATTGACTAAAAGTCTAAGGAACTGTCATCTAAATATACCATTTCAGCAAAAATAGTCTTCCACTCTCTCTCATTAGTGAACTTAGAGGCATACATTTAAAGTGATTTTGGGTTCTTAAGAGTTTTTGATCCTTCCGAATATGCGAGTGCATCCAATTTGTTCACCGGACATCGCACTCCTATCTATTTTCATTAGATTCCGTTTTCAGGGCTTTAAGTGACATCGCATTTGTTTCCCAACGGGGAATCAAATGACACCTTTTTGTCATGCCATTTGGGAATCAAATGACATCTTTTTGTCATGCCATTTGGTAGACCTTAACATGAGATTGCCATTGTTTTGTTAATCCAGTTTAGCAAGAATTATCGTAATCGGATGTACCAATTAACACATTTTATGAGATGCAATGCTAGTCTTTTAATCACCCAACTATTGGGGAATACTTAAAGTCTTTGGAAGAGTAAGTGCTACCCAATAGAAGGATCCTCCAACGCTTGTGCCAAAATCAGGTATTGACAACCCGTACCTTTAATCTCAAATTTCTTAGTTAGAAATGGTTTACGACTTGGAATATCAGTTGGGTTGTCACTTGTTACAACTATATCATCAACATACACGATTAATTTAGTAGTGATCTGCAGCCTCACTAGCCCTCTTAAACCAGGTTCGAAAAGATTTTTTAAAGCCATGATTGCATTCCTTAATTGGCATACCTTACCTTCTTGCTATTGTATCTTTCTAGGTGGATTTTTTTCTCTCTGAAATTTTGTTTTTGAGAAAAAGTCTATTAGCCTTCATTCATCATCTTCTAAGGGTCTTATTGCATTTGTGCTTACTACTAACCTGCTTAACTTATTCAATTGATGGACTACTTCTTGGGTAGAACATAAAAAGTCTCAGTTGAATAATTACGATCATTTCTTTGGAGTATTTTTTGGGTTGGAAACATTAAAATGGCGGGCAACCTATTGTGTTACAGGATTAATGAATATATATGCTACAAGGATTCCACAATCATTATGCTAATGGTCAAGTTGTTTTCTGTTTTCTTAAATAATCTGATTTGCTAGTGGTGAAGATTAAGCTTAGTGCATCTTTGTTCTCATACTATTCTGGGGCTAAATTTATTCCAAAAGTGCACATTTTGTGCTCCCGTTCGTACTAACTATTTCCTTAAATTTGCAGTTCAGAAAAAATTAAGCCCGAGAAGGAGCTTCAACGCGCCACATCTGAAATTTTACGTTGTAAACTGAAGATACGCGATTTATTTCAACATCTTAATTCTTTATGTGCTGAAGGAAGGTTTCCTGAATCTTTATTTGATTCTGAAGGACAAATCTACAGTGAGGATGTAGGCGAAGTCTTTTTGCCTCACAAAATTGTTTTTTCTTGTTTTCTGTTTCATTGTAATAATGTAATATTGGATGAGAAGTAGTTTGGAACAGTGGATACTTAGATATGCATCAATCTTATGACAGATATTTTGTGCCAAATGCGGTCTCAAAGACTTGTCTACCGATAATGATATCGTACTCTGTGATGGAATTTGCAACCGTGGGTTTCACCAGATGTGTTTGGAACCCCCATTGTTAAAAGAAGAAAGTAACCTTCAAACTACTCATGATAGTCACTATTACTTGAATTGTTAATTGATTAACACGCTTCTAGTTTATGCTTCCTTGGTTTTATTTCCTGCAGTTCCTCCTGGAGATGAGGGCTGGCTGTGCCCTGGATGTGACTGCAAAGTAGATTGCATTGACTTACTTAATGACTTTCAAGAAACGGATCTCTCTATTGATGATCACTGGGAGGTCATTCAGGAAACCTCTAGCCTCTCTTGGTTAACAATTTTACAGAATTGTTCAATTGTTTCTTCCCTGAGCTTCAGCTTTCTTCCATGTGCAGAAGGTTTTTCCCGAGGCAGCTGCTGCAGCAGCTGGAGATAAGCAAGTCAATGATCTCGGACTTCCATCAGATGATTCCGAGGATGATGATTATGACCCTGATGGTCCACAGGTTGATGGGAAGGTTCAGACAGAAGATTCAAGTTCCGATGAATCCGACTTTACATCTGAATCTGATGACTCAAGGCCTTCACCCAATAATGAGCAGTATTTGGGACTTCCTTCTGATGATTCAGATGATGATGATTATGATCCTACTGTTCCAGATCTGGATGAACAGGTTAATCGGGAATCCTCACGTTCTGATTTTACATCCGACTGTGAGAACTTGAATGCTTCTAGTGATGATGACAGACCTTCGGTTGCAGTAGAAATTCCTGTCTCTTTTTCTATGGAGGGTGTCAAGCCTCTTGCAGGTTCAGGTAAAAGATCTACAATAGATAGAAAGAAACAACAGTCGACAAATTCTGAGTTGCTATCCCTGTTGGAGCCAGATCTGGGCCAAGATAATGCCACACTTGTATCGGGCAAAAGGAACCGTGAACGGCTGGACTACAAGAAGCTGCATGATGTAAGTTTCCATCCCTAACATGCCTCTGTAGTTCATGGTTTTCAATTTGTACAATTTGTTCGAGCTGGTGCTCTACTGTTCTTTGTAACAAGTTACTGGTATACAAACTGTTCTTGAACTGGTCTTACTTTCGTTTGATACTTTTCTGCCTCTGCAATGATAAGTAGAAAATGCAAGTTCTGATCTAGTAGACAAAATGTATTTTTTAACATTTTTGCAATATTATTTTATTGTGGAACAGAAAAAATGCATTGGTGTTTCTTTGGGCGTGATCTGAGTCCAGATTTGAAATGGCTTCTATATCCAAATTACCACACCCGAATCTGGATCTGAGCTGGATCCAAATTATGACTTCTATATCCAATCCAAGTCAATAAAGCTCAACTCGTATTTGCCCCCCAGATCCACATGAACACGAAATGTGGGTTCGGGTCCGGGTCCAGATCCCACTCTGGATCTGGATTGCTATTTTAATATTAGCTTTAAGTTCAAAATCCCACTGTATTACAAAAAATTAACATAAAACATAAACCCATAAAATCAATTGGAAACCAGTTTAAATGTACTTTTTTAGTGGAACATTATAATTTCCCTAGAATAAAAAACATTGAAAGTTAAGCAGTACTGAATGATTTCAGACCAATAAGCCTAGTATTCAGTCTGTACAAATTGGTTGCAAAGGTGCTATCAAGTAAGCTCAAGAGTGTATTAGTGTTGGTGGTTGGGCCTATTAAGGGGAGTTTGTTAAAGGGAGGCATAGAATGGATGTTATTCATTGTGAGCTATTGTACCGACTCAAAAATAAATGAGGGAGGATATGGTTTGGTGTTGAAGATAGATCTGAAATATGATCATGTTAAGTGGGATGTGGTGGTAGGTTAACCTTAATTTATTTCTTGAAGTCCCAAAGTGATGTGTTTTTGGCTTTTAAATTGTTTCATAAGATATTGTCACTTATTTTGATGCCAAACTTTGTATTCTCTTCTCTAACAATGCTGGAGAATACATTTTAGGGGGTTTATCCTTTTTACTTTGTGTGGCATTGTCCATTAGACTATTTGTCTCAATTCCCCTTTAACAGAATGGAGTGAAAGGAAAAATCATCACTTCCTTGAATTCACTAGGGCACTCTTATTTTTCATGCATGTTCCTAAGATGTATTGGTCTGTCACTCGCATTGCTGCTTTTTTTTTGAAATATATTTTTTGATTGATAAAGAAGATGCTTCATAGAAAACTAAAGAAAATGCATGAGAGATGCATTCCCAAAGGACAGAGAATCAGCAGCTAGTTGACCACAAAAGAGCTAGCTAAAAACAAGAGAATCCCACCCAACAACCCATTCATGAAATTTTATACTAACGAATGCATCCATTTATGGATCAAAGAGGAGAGCGGAGGTGGTGTGTCAGATCAATATGGAAGAAGCTTATGACCAGGTGAATTGGTCTTCTTGGAGGACATTATGGTGAAGATGGGTTTTGGTCAAAGGTGGTATAATTGGATAAAAGTCTGCATTTCAATGGCCTCGTTCTTGATTTTGATCAATGGTGTTCCCAAAATTTTTATTTCACAACAGCAGGAGTCTTCGCTTGGGCATCCCACTGTCCCCCTTTCTCTTAAATATTGTTATGGAAGTTGTGAGCATGTTTGTGGCCAAGGTAGAAAGTGTAGGCCTGGTGCAGGGTTGTCTTTTGGGCCCCTCGGGTCCGTCGATGTCTTTGTGACAATTTGCTGATGATTCCTTATTCGTTGAGGGTTCTTCCACTTTCTTCAAAAGACTCATACTCACCGTCTTCTGAATCAATTGCATCTTCTTTATTCTTCGGACCTCTACCTTGAAACGCCTTCAAGGAGTTTAAAACTGCATCAATCCCATCATAAGCTCCCTCTTTGTGTATTTTGCTGGAGCTGAACACCCCTCTGTCTCACTCTCCTCTATGTGATTCAGCCGGGGAGCAATTATGGCTCCTTGACACTAACCTTCCCATTTTAGGATGTAAAGGGAAACCTGCCTGCCAAATAAAGAATATTCGGTATATCCTCCTAATGTTCGAGGCTGTGTCAGGTATCAAGGTCAACCTGCATAAGTCCAAACTGATAGAAGTGAGGAATATTCCTAACATCAGGTTTTTGCTGATATTATGGGCTGCCAGCCTGCCAAGCTTCATCCCTCCCATCGACCTACTTAGTGCTTTCATTGGTAGAGTTATAGATCCAATAAGATCTAGGACCCAGTTATTGAGAAGATGGAGATCCATTTGTCATCTTGGAAAGGCCGTTATCTATCGAAGGGAGGTAAGTTAACTTTAATCAGAGTGTTTTGTCTACTCTCCTGTTATATATTGTGTGTGTGTGTGTGTGGCTCCTAGTGCAGTGGTGAGGCAGATATATGAGACACTTGTGTATTTCCTATGATGGGGTTGGCAACTTTCCTCTTATTAGTTGGAAGTGCATTTGTCAACCTGATGCGATGGGGGCCTTGGGTTCCGGTCTCTCAAATCTTTTAATAGGGCCTTGCTGTCCAAATGGGTTTGGCGCTTCGTCCTGGAAAGAAATGCTCTTTGGAGATATATGGTGGCTGCCAAGTATGGGGTTCACACTTTGGGTTGGTGCAGTAATCCTTCAGAAAAAGCCGTAAGAAGTTGATGTTTAGAGAGGTATATCCAGCTGGTTTTGGGATGGGATTTCCTTCAGGGTGGGTAAAGGCAACTTTGTGCAGTTTTGGAAAGGCACATGTTGTGTGTTGGGAGGGGGGGGTTTGAAGCTTGCTGAACCTTTTCTTAAATCTTCACTTTGGTCATGAAAAAAAAGGCTTTGTTTTGGATCATTTGTCTTTCATTGGAGTTTTGAGGTCTTGGAATATGTTCCCAAGGCGGCCTCTTAATGATTGGGAGCTTGGCCTGTTGGAGATTATGCCAAAAGCCGACCAATTAAACTAGGGCTGTCAATGAGTCGAGCCTGAGCCTCCAATGGAGCTTGTTTAGTTAAACGAGCTCGAGCCGAGTTGCATTAAGCTCAGCTTGCTAAAAGCTCGGCTCGTTAAGAATCATATGACATGTATAATTTTTATAAATAAGTGTTATATGTAAGTACATATGGGGGATATCCCATCATACTCCGCCAATGTTTGTATCTTCAGACATTACCGGTCCCAAACCTGGATAAAGGATGAGGGTTGGCGTCTGGTTGAAAACCGACTTTAAAAACCCACTCAAACCATCTAACATGAATCCTAGAAATATGTTATTTCAATCTAATACTAGGGCATACCCTTTAAGTGACTTGCCTCATTTCCCGGATGTGGCGAAAAATTGATGAGGGGCACCTCATTCCCCGGATATGGTGAAAAATGGGCAAGGGGCGTTGCATCGGTGCTCGGATGCAATGATAAATATGTAGGGGTTCCCACACCATGGACGAGTGTGGGTAAAGAAGTTAGTCCAAGAGAGTAGGATTCGTTTAGCAACTTGGAACAT
>JAOXJP010000012.1:11975214-11997628 GCA_025762735.1 Platanus orientalis | reverse complement strand
ACACATCCGCGCCTAAAAGTGTTTTACATTTTTTGGGGGGCGTAAATCACTTTTCGGCGCTGATGTGACCCCCTCCCTGACCCCAGCGGAGGCTAGCATAAATTAGGGGAGGCAGACACAATCCGCCGTGCATTCGAACCCTTTAATAGTCCCCTACTCTTCTCTATAGTTGGACAAGTCCCTGCAGATCTGAACCTTTGTCCAGTCCCTGTTTTATTCTTCTATTCTCCTATAAATCTCTGCAGCCTTCTCTCATTAAACCTTCTGTTCTTGTTTATTAAGGTTTATACCCTGTTGCATGTTTACCTGAGTTTCTTTGAAGTACTGATATTGACCAGTTGGATTAATTCTTTAGTTGGAAAGTGAGTATCACTTGTGGATTGTTGAGATACTTGTGTGAAGATCAGTCGTATTATTTGTGGGCCCATAAGCCGCAGGTTAGCAGCCCAACACTATTGTGTCCTGTATCAATGATGCTCCTGTATCATATAGTCTTGAGGGTTGAGAAATGTGAGTGGGTTTAGATTTTCTTTGTGGAGTATTTTGTTTGGTAGAAGTGGGGTGGGAGGCCAGTTTTTCTGGTGCCTTCTGTGGGGCTGTTGTTTCTCTTTTCATTTTTTTGCTTTATTTTGGGTGCACCGCCAGGTCTTTATTGGAGCCTTTTGTGGCTCTTGTACCTCCTTTCTCTTCTTTTCTTTTCATATAAAAGTTAGTGATCAAGAAAACAAAAAATGCTGGCATATTTTATTTTATTTTTTCTGATGAATAAATGCCAGCTTATTTATCTTTGCATGGGCATGATGATATATTCTTCTCGTGTCGAGATTGTCTATAAATTATTTGGTATATGAATTTTTTTTTTTTAACAATAATTGTCTTGTCTTTATTCTTTGTGAAATGCAATTTTTCTTCTCTTGCATATGATTTGATCCAGTTCGTTTTAATCTTTCCTTTTTAATAGTTGCTTGGAGTGTTAAAGGCAATTTTATTGCTATTGCAAGAAAGAATACTTTAAGCATCCTGTCATCCAAGTTCAGGGAAAGGTTTCACATGTCACTGTCATTCAAGTCATGGATTAGCAGTACTGATTCAAAATGCACTGTAAAAGGTATGTTTCTACCTACTAGTTTTGATCCTTCTGTATTTAATTTTCCTTTGGAATGGCGGAGCAGGATTTGTGTAGCCAATCCCTGTATTGGATAGAAAATCACTTGTCAATCCCTAATCTGGTTTCTTATAATGTTCTTGGGAATGGGAAGTCCTGTCCACAAAGAAAAAAGTTGTGTACATATTGTATTTCATCTGTTGTTTAGGTCCCAGAGAATATTTAAGGGGTTATACCTGATTGCATCATTGTTTGATACAATGTTATGGGTTTCCATGTATTTATGCCTTATAAATATTCACCAGGAAATTATTCTAAACATTTTTGACACACTTTGTCTCTTATCCAAGTATCCAACTATATATTTGATATTCAATGTTTGAAGGTGTGAAAAACTGCTATGGCATTGTGGAAGACCAAAAGAAATTTTAGAATAAGTCGTAGTGCATATACCATACTATGGTAATAACAAGAATTTTTCTTAGGATACAACATAAGTACTTTCAAATCATTGCAGGCATTTCTGTACATATTCATGATTTTATTATAAGTGGTAAAGCAAGTAAGTTGACAGGTTCCTTCCGCAAAATGATGACAAGTAGGGGTTAAGAAATTTCTGAAGATATTTGATGTCAGCTTCCAGTTTGGCTATATGTTGTGTAATTAGGGTTTGCTTCTTGATGTATTGATGTATTTGTGCCCTGAGGACTATATTAAAATATTCTTTCAAGTTTTTAATCTTTGAATTGATCTTACCTCAAAAAATTTATTGTTGTTGTATTTGTTAGTGTAAGCAGAAAGGTAGATTTTTGGTTTAGTCGCTCTATGCAGCTTTAATAACAGCCCATTGACACAGGCTGGATGACTGCTGAAGCATTTCTTAGTGGATAACCAAGAATCAACAAAATTGACAGCCAAAGTAATAGTGCCTTAATAGCCTTAATTCACAGAGCTTGTAAGAACACGATCTGAAATTGAAAATTGAAAGAACAATGAAAAGAGCTTATCAACTCATAAAAAGAAAGCCTTCTACACCTGAATCCAGATAATTTTAACACATAAGATGCATGAATTCTAGGGCCCTTGGTTTAGTTCTCTACAAATTTACAAAAATGCTGTACAGAATCTGTCCCAAAAACTATCTGAAAGGTCCACTTATAAGACTCACAATACTGTAGTAGATTCTAGGGTATTGTCCATGGGCACCTTGAAAATAGCTGTGAAATAACTATTACCATATCCAATTTAAGACTGGTAGAAATCATAAACTCTTTAACGGGAGTCTTTTGACCTTTTGATCCTTAAATACATGGCATTCTTAAAATAAAAAACGTTACTAGGTTTTGATACCAATACATTAACTCTATTATACTAGACCATTTTTTTTAATATGAAGCAAATATTTTTTATTGCTGTCCAAAAGTACATTAACTAAGGGCCAATGAGATCCTCGTTCCCCCCTCCCTCCCCCCGGGTGGTTTTGGTGTATCTTAGTTGGACTGCCATGTCCTCTTTTTCTCATTCCCAACTAAAACTTTTGAATCATGGCCATCTGCCACTGCATCACCCATTCTGTACTGTCCTAGTCCATGTTTGGGCCTTTGGGACTGCCCTCTTCCCACCAGGATTGCATTTTTCTGGGAGAGCGACTCTGAACGTGATAATTATGGTGGATCACCTTATTCGTAGAGGAAGACTTTTCACCGATATGTGTTTTCTTTGCAAAGAAAATTAGGGGACTGTTGATTTCCTCATCAACCATGTTTTTGTGAGAGGTATTTGGTTCGGAATGTTTTTCCCGAATTCTGCAGTTCTCGGGTCCTTTTTCTAAATCTTATAGACATTGTATTGGACTGGTACTCTGTGGGTCTCGGAGCTAGAGGCCTCATTTTGTAGAGGATGCTTCCTCCTGTGGTTGGTTGGAGGTGGTAAGAAAGGGATAACTGGATATTCAGTGGTGCAAAGAATCCTAGAGCTTATGTTTTTTTACCTTCACTTCTACAAGACATAGGAATTCAGGAGAAAACTATAGAAGTGTAAGGGTATAAATGTCAGTATATTCTTGTATATATACCATATACAGTATGTTTATGGTATACCATCAAGAAGATATAAATAATATTTTAGTGGTGAAGATTCTACACACACGATTTCTAATTCTTTCTTCTTCTTTTTTTTCTCTACTCTCAAAACCCTAACAAATCAACATTAGAATAATCAACTTGGTATCAGAGCTAACTAGGAAGTGATCAGGGCTTGACGCACGACAAAAGAGTGCCAAAAACAGTGCTGATGTCAGCAGGGTCGTATAGTGTCAGAGGTTGGAAAAAAACAGGGTTTCATCAAGGATGATTTCTGCATATTTGTGAGTATTTTTGCAAAGTTTTTTGAAGCCTGGAAGTGATTTTTGAAAAAAACTCAATATCCCAGATTTGAGAAAACTGGTCGATCTGACCAGGGTGGGATTTTTTTTGTGGTTATTGGTTGACAACGGATGGATTGTTTTTTAATGTGGAGTATCCCAGATGGATCGTTATTTAATGTGGAGAAAACATCAAACCAGCAAGAGAAAACCAAGAAGAAGTAGAAAAAGAAGAAAGGGATAGGAGATTACTTGTGTCAAGCCTCACCACACAGCCTAGGAGTTCATGGAGTCTCACCTGTGTCAAGAAACCTAGTCGAGAGTTTCAAACTTCGTTAAAAAAACTTTTATAATTCATTGATTTCCAAGTACATCGATCCCTTGTTTTTATTGATTCAAAATACTTCAAAGAAAAGAAGTTTCTAATAAAAACACCCAAAAATGTGGGCACTAATAGGGTTGTCGACCACCCTATTTCAAACTTAGCTAACTATTGACCAAATTATCGAAAAACCTTACTTTAAATGACTTCTATGTCGTGAACTCTAATAAAGCATAAAATATTTAGTAAAACAGTAGAATAACCCCAAGAAAGACTAATACTAAACTAAAGGACTCTATATGATGTGATAAAGGTGTATTCCATAGATCTCCTCGCGTGGACCCCACCATGATCCATGTGGGCCCCACTTGATCTTTCATGTCCGCTTCACCAACTTATCCTTATTATCCATCCCATACACATTCAATGAGATGATTTTTAAATCCATCAAATCACGAGAGAAACAATCCCTTGCCTTTCTCTACCTTCACTAACCTAAGCGATTCTTTTATCGTATGACACCACTATGCTGCTTTTTAACTTGTTATGACTTACGAAGGCGCTTGCCTTAAGTAAATTTCGACCCAATTTCCTTCACATAAGCCAATCTCCCTTTCTCTTATCTCACGAAACAGCACTTGAGATTCTTCCTTGTAACCCTCACAAGACAGACCTAAGAATTTACTAAAATCTCCCAACTTGCTACGAACCCACTCAGATATTAGCTCCTCATTTTGCTCCCTAGCCCTTGCCAACAACAAGTATCTATTGATGCAGGACAGCCTAGTGTTGATTGTTCACCTGCGGGTTAGGGGCCCACAATACAAATCTGATGTATGCTATTGCACCAAGGGGAGAGGAATCACAATAACTTGACAATCAAGTGATAAAAAAAGAATGCTCCTCAACACCCAAAATCCAATCACTAGAACCACATGAAACTTGTGCAATCCAGCTGGAAATTAGCCTTAAAGCAGAGGTAGAACAGACCTGAATAAAAGTTTAATAGTGCTAAAACTGATCAAACAGGGATGGGCTAATTTATAGGAAGACAGGGTTCACTTAGTTATTTCTTCAAACAGGTGGTATGTGGACTGGTCTGAATTCTATAGGGTTAACAGGGACTGTACGAATGGAATTGACACAAGGAATAAAACAGGGGCTGGAATATGGTTTAATCAAGGTCTGTAAGAGGGATTTAATGGGTCCAGTCAGGCCACAAGGTTTAACCACTGTAGGTGCATCTGCTGACACTAATCGTCAATCTGAGATAAGCTTGGATTCAGGTGGGAAGACTATAGCAGTTCTGAATTTCTCCAGGGGCTGCAGCAAGGCTCATATTATGGGGCTTGGGTGGTGGGGAAAAGGTTGGGCCAGATTAAGGTTAGATTGGGACTGACACAGAGGGTATATTGGAGATGGATTTTATGGTTCATACCTTAGGACAGGAAAAAAAAAAAAAGCTTCTATCAGGGATTGCTGCAAGGGAGTTTAGAATGCGTTAAGTGCTTTGCCACCTAAAACCACACATGATTTTGACTTTATGGGTGTCGCAGGGTCTGTTTCAGGTTTTGGGTGGGTTTTCAAGGTGAAACAGCACAAGAACAAGGCAAGGAGAAGAGTAATGAGACAGAAGGCAGGAGGAGGAAAAAGGACTCAAATAAAAGACACTAAACATCAACTTGGACTTCCATAATAGACTAGTGATGTCCCCTCATGTGTTACATGTGTGGACTCTCTCGATGGACTGCTTAAATCCCCTTTTATATGATTTTGACAAAACCCCCCAAAACATAAACCTAAATGACATTTACGTCATAGACCCTAATAACTCATAAAATATGAAATGAAACAGTAAAAAGAACTCAAACAAAAGACACACTAAACATCAACTTGGACTTCCGTAATAGACTACTGATGTCCCTCATGTGTTACATGTGTGGACCCCACTAAGTCATGTGTGAATCCTACATGACCCCACATGCAAATATGACTTTTAGAAGTCTCCAAATCAGCAACATAACTTCTCTCTTGGTGTAGCATTGGTGTTCCTCCATGGTCTTCTCGAGTGGACCCCTCCATTACCCATGTGGGCCCCACGTGTATTTGTCGAATATCCAATGCCGGATCCCCAACATCCTCAATATTTTGAAAAACAACCAACTGATGTGTGGCTGATCTTATGAAATTGTGGATACAGGGCATTATCTATAAGCTTGACCTTGAGAAAGCATATGATCATGTTAATTGAAACTTTCTTGATTATTTGTTAGGGATGATGGGTTTTGGTGCAAATTGGAGAGAGTGGATGAATTTGTGCATCCATTCGGTGTCCTTCTTGATTTTAATTAATGGTGTGTTGGAAGGATTTTTTAGAAGAACGAGGGGTTTGAGGCAAAGAGATCCTCCTTTTCCTTTTCTTTTCATAATGGTGACGGAGGCTTTAAGTCGGATGATCAAAAAGGCCGAAGGGGATTTTATTTTTAGGTTTGTGATTGGGAGTGGAGGCATCTCCATTTCCCATTTACAATATGTTGATGATACTATGATTTTTTGTGCGACAAACATCAGGCAAGTGGGCTATCTTAGACGTATTTTAAGGTGTTTTGAAGTGGTGTTTGGTCTTAAGGTTAATTTGGCAAAAAGTGAGATGTTTAGTGTTGGAGAGGTTGCTTCCATCACTAGTTTGGCCGATGTCCTAGGGTGCAAAGTTGGGGCCTTGCGTTTGTCTTATCTTGGGCTCCATTTGGGCTCTAAATTTAAATCTAAAGCGATTTGGAATCCTGTCATGGAGCATATTGGGGTGAGATTGAATTCTTGGAAGACTTCTCTGTTGTGCAAAGGGAGGAGCTTAACCCTCATAAAGAGCACTTTAGCTAGTATCCCAATATACTACCTGTCCTTATTCACGATCCTTGCCTCGGTGGCAAAAGAGATGGGAGTTAATTTTAGAAATTTTTTATGGAATGATTCTATGGAGGACAAAAAGTATCATTTGGTGGATTGGAAGGTTGTTTGTTTGTGCCCCTTTGCAAGCTGGGGGCCTTGCTATTAGGAATATTCGTTTGCAAAACCGGGCCCTTTTAGGGAAGTGGTTGTGGAGATATGACGAGGAACGTGAGAGCCTTTGGAGGAAGGTGATAACATGTACGTTTGGTGCCATCTTGGTTTGGGATTCTTGTATCGTGCAGATTTCTCTTGGGATGAGTTTGTGGAAGTCTATTAGTAGGTGTAAGGACTTGTTTGAGAGGTTTGTTAGGTTCAAGGTGGGCTTTGGGGAGGATATCAGGTTTTAGGAGGATCATTGGTGTGATGATCTCCGGCTAAAGGAGGCATATAGATGTGTCTTCCTTTTGGTGTCCAATAGGGATAGCTTGGTGAGGGAATATTTGATTTCTTGGGGGAGGGGGCTTGGAATCTTAATTTGAGAAGGAATCTTATAATGATTGAAAGTGGGTTCTTTGGATGAGTCTTATGTGTTGTCTGCAGTTTGTTAGGCTGTCAATGGGGAGGGGGGGAGAGATATTTGGGTTTGGATCTTGTTTAAGTTTGGGAAATTCTCCATGCAGTCTTTCTATGAGGGCTTGGAGAATGACTCTTGTGTGGTTTGGTCTTGTAGGGGCATTTAGAAGTTAGGAATTCCATCCAAGGTCAATGTTCCTCTGGACATTCATCGTTGATAGAATTCTCACCCAAAGCCATTCAGAAATTTTCTACGCAGACATAGAGTATGGAACTCCCGTTTGGACAAATTTGATGGAGCGCTCAATGAGGAAGGATACAACAGCATAGCAAGAACTGCTACCTTGTTTAGCATCCTTGTTTGTTTGAGAAGCAAAATCTGGAGTTTTAGCTAGAGCTGATCAATCAAATTAAAAGTCCTTCAGAGTGGGCTTTCCAAAGACTTTCGATTTGAAAAGTAGAGAGTGGAAGTTGGCAAACAAATGTGTCATGTGTTTGTGTGAGGAGGAATCGGTGGGCCATCTTTTAATTCATTTTTGTTGGGTGCATAGGACTTGGGACTTCTTCCTTGCTTGGGCATCTTGGAGTTTTTTGGGGGGGGGGGGATCCCCAATGTTATCTGACATCTCCTTCTTTTTGCAATTTGTTGGGTGGTTTGGACGGAACAGAACTTGCGTATTTTTTAGGACAAGTCCTCCTCTCATACCCGTATTTTGGCTCGAGTTTATGGTTTGCTCTTTGATTGGGTTTCTATTTCCAAGGACTTCGATGAAGATTGTTGGGTGGATTTTTGGAGGAACATTGTTTAGTCTTTCAGCTTGTTTTTGTTTCGTTGCTGCTTGTTTTTAGCTCCTTAATCCTTGTTGGGCTGTTTGTTTTTGTTCCTATTCTTTCTCCTTGGTTGTCTTGCTTTGTTGTTTTTGTTTTGCTGGTTCCTGTTTTTTCCTCTTTTCTTGTTCTGTTTTTTTGAATAAAGTGCATCCTTTCTCAAAAAAAAAAGAAAAAGAAAAAAGAAAAAAAGAAGAAGAAGTCATTTGGACAAGGAGGCACATAACGATCAAATTGGACAAAATTCACTCTCTTCCGATAAGGAACATTCAACCTACCGAGATCAAGAGCAGATAGAATTATATAGGAATATAATTTGGAAAATAGAGTAGATTGACCTTGCGGGGATCGCTAATTGAAGAGGGCATCGGTCTGCACATCTAAGATCCTAGGCAGACGCAGGCTATGAAGGGCTATCAGTCTTGCCTAGCTTCAAATCACTCGCACTGGACTTCCAACTCAAACTAACCGAACCCCCGTCAGGATTAGAACTAAAATTGATGCACAATCCCATAGAAGAACCGGAGTCATCCTTCAAAACCCTTACTGAAGGGTATTCAAAAAGGAGTCGTCGACCTTATGCGAACAAGGAGTCCTAACCATCCAATTGCTAAAGCTAAGAGGTCTTGTTTATACCAACATATAAGCAAGAGATGCTGAAAATCGATTCGGATGTAGGCCAAGGAGATTGGTGATTGAAGCTACTTTTTTACTTAGGCTACTTATGAAACATCTTAAAGAAGAAGAATGATCTTTAGATGGTCTTTATTGACTTGGAGAAAGCATATGATAGGGTACCTAGAGAGATGAGATTATTGGTTGGGTTGTAGAAAAGAAAGGGGTCTCAAATAGATATATTGACTTAATTAAGGATATGTATGATGGAATGATAACTAATGTTAACCGTTAAGACAATTGATTTAGAGATGAGCGAGTTGCGGTCACATTAGGTTTACACCTGGTGTCATTTTTGAGCCCCTTACCTCTTTGCCTTAGTTTTGGATGACTTTCCTGAGCACATACACGAGGAATTCCATGGTTTATGCTGTTTGTCGATGTTATTGTTTTTCTTGATGAGATTTGTGATGGGGTAAATGTCAAGTTAGAACTATAGAGGGATGTTCTAGAATCAATAAGTTTAAAGATTATTCATACATTAACAGAATACTTGTTGTTCAATTTTAGTAAAAATAGGAATAGAAACGAGGGTGTTGTTAAGATTGATAATTAAGAGTGATGTAGTACAAACGAAAAGGGGCCCAAAATTCTATGCAGCACACTCGAGGACTACCAATCTTTATAAAAAAATACTCTCAGGCATTAAATCAAGCACTTAGAAGGTACTGATAGAGACTTTTTAAGGCATGTAAAAAGGCAGAACTGAAGCTTAATTTCTGAAGTTTACAAGTTAGAATAGGGTAGGATTAAGTGGTCCATCAGAATAGAAACAGAGGGTACTCTTATCTTGATATAATAGGGTCTATTAGAAGTAGAGATGGGTTTTGAAGAAAAGGAATGTATATGGGGGCTTAGGGATGAAGAGGATGATGATATTGGTTTAAATTTTCAAGTGTGAGGAAGGGTTAAATGGTGGGAAACAGTAAAATAAAAGAAGAAGAAAATGAGAGAAGAAGGAAGAAGAAGAAAAATGAAGAGGAAAAAGAGAAGAAGATGAAGATGAGAAGATAGGATGTACCTTAAGGAAATCACTAACCTCAAACTTGGAAATCACCAACCAAGCCAAGCCTTAGGCACCAAGGACTTGAATACTCTTCAAGCTTGAAGAAGAGAAGTAGTTTCACTCATGGAGAACAAGAAAACAACTAAAACTTTTATTTATTCAATCATACTTAGTACAAAAACGTGTAGTCCATATACAGGCTTACAAATTCATGAAAATAGCAAGAAACCAATTTAGAAACTCCTAAACTATTAGTTTACTTGCTACCTAAGATTTTCTTAAAGTCAAAACTACTGAAAACTTTATTTTCTAAAAGCAAAAAGTGCCAAAATCAGCCCTTTTAGAGAATTTTGTTCAACACTCTTAGAGAGCCCCACTTTGACTTGTTGACTCTCTAATATTACTAAAATATCATTGACAATAATGCCTTATTACACAAATACCCAAAAACAAAAATTAAAATGACTCCCATGTCCTAGACTCTAATAAATCATTAACTATTAAGTAATGCAATAAAATAACTTTAAAAGACCCCATCATGTATCTTCATGTGTTCCTCCATGTGCTTTCTTGTGTGTTTTCATGTGTGGACCCCACCACGGTCCATGTGGGCCCCACATATCCCCTAATGTCTGCATCAATCACCCAATGACCTTTCCTTCCTGTTGATCCTTGTAAAACCAATTTTCTTGTGCTTGTGGGGGCATTGGCATCCTGCTCCATGATATGGCTCTACTATTGTTTTCCATTTGTCTTGGTCTTTGTTATTCTTTACCTTATCTACTAATACTGTTCTTGAAGCAGATTCAGTTGTGACTGCATGATATAAATTTTATTGTTTTAATTGTTTTTTTTTTTCTCTCCATTTTAGTTCACTTACATATTTCCTGATTTGTAAAGGAGACATATGGAAATGTTCCTTCTGATTCAAGTGATGATGAAGACTGGACTGAGATAGATGCACTGAGAAAAGGGAAGAGTGATGTGAAAAACAGTTTTATATCACCAAAAATAAACTCTTCAACCAGTAAGAGTGGGATAAAAACCAAAGATATAAAGCAGAATTTGGAAGAAAATGAAAATACTCCAAAGAGAACTCGCCAGAAGCTCAACTTTGAAGGTGCAAATAATTCAGTGGCTAATATGCATGGGGATTGTCTTGAACTTGGTTCTTCTGGTAACAAAGCTGCTGCGTCACCATCAAGAAGTCTTGGAAAAGCTGTAACTCAGGTATTATGTTTTAAGTTCTTTGGATTTTCTTCTTTTATTCAGTTGATAACTTGAGGATGAATAGTACTTTTTATATGCATGTAGATAGGCATATACTTCTTCTTCTTTTTTCCCTCTTTCATTTGCAGTATCTTTATCTTGAATAAATGACATGTACTTCTATGCATGCCAGTCGATGCAAACCTTTAATAGATGTGCAGAAGTACACATTATATTAGATGCCAGAATTAGCTTTATTTTTGTCACCAAATGTCATGTCAAATAGAAAACAAAGAGGGTCAGATCATCCATGTTATTCTTTTCCTGTGTGGTCTGAGCATTGTGGGTCAACTAGTAATCTTACCAAATTCAGTTTGATGTAGATCTGCAAACAAAAGCTCCATAAAGTCTAGTTCTCCTCAGGAGGCAATTGAACCAATGATTCAACCTAAATATAATTAAGTTGATTAATAGAATCATAATCAAGTGTAATAAGTTTCAACCCCAGAAGTTCGTCTTTTGGTTTCCTCAATTTCTTAAGTTCATAGTTTACCAGTAATTCGATACTCTCCTCCATACTCCTCCCTGAAATCATCTCAAAAACCTCTCCTTTTGAGTAATAAGCCAAACTAGACCTCCCCATTCTTCTCCTTCTTCCCGATCCCAATGATGTATGATTGACTAGCTTCAGCACTAGAAAAATTAGGACGTTTTATTGCCTTTAATCACATAGCAGTCAATTAGGGTTTAGTATACAAAATAAAGAGGGATTTAGGTATCTAAAACTGATGGAAATAGGTTCAGTTTGAAAGGAAAAGAAGGGTTTTAGGTTCATATTTAAGGGTATGCGGAAAGCGTATAGGCTGATCAGGGTGGAGAAAATTAGGATTTGGTTAAGAGTTTGATTTAACAGTTGAAAGGGGTTGTGTGAATGGATTAATCAGTAATATGGTTATGGGATGATGAATATAGACTACTGCAATAAAGAAATAACAGAGAAGATACAGAAATTCAGAAGTAAAGAAAAGAAAAGAACCTAGGCAACACACCTAGGGTTTCCATGGTAATCACACCTTGAGTAGGAAATAATCACACATCCAAGAGCTGTGGCAAAAATTCATTCATTTTATAATATAGTTGAGGTATGACGAGGGGTATATTTATAGACCACACCTCTCTAGAATAGAAAATTCTCATCATGGACTGAAATCTTGCCAATTTTGGGGCCATAACTTTTTCCAAATCACATCAAATTAGTAAGATCTTGGGTTCAAAACCCGTCTTCATCTACTAACCTATCAAAAAAAAAAGGAAAAAAGAAAAAGAGATCTTGGACTAGTTATAAAGGTATTTAATAACCCTTCAAGTTACACACCAAAATCACACCAAATGGGTAAGTTTTGACAACCCAAATTAGGCATAAAGAAAAGTGAAAGAAAAAAAAAAATAATAGAATACACTTTCCCATTCCCTTTAGGATGCGATTCAGGAAGTTTGAAAAGTCAAACATGCTAATAAATGTGTAGCCAAACAAATGAAAAAACAGAATAGAATTAATCCATTAAATCAGCTCCAAGTATGGGCTAAACCGAATTATCAAGCCTAGACAAAATTACCAAAACATCCTGTTACCCTAAACATAAAACTATGCCCAGCAGCAATGGTAAAAACAACAAATCAACCAACATATGAATTCTAAAGTCCTCATGAGGTCACCCTAGCTCCCATCTGGGTCCCACACCATTGTAATGGTGCCAAATCAGAATTGGGTCTGCTTCAAACCTTCTATGATAGGTCTTAAAGAGCTGAGTCTGATTCTGATCACCCGGTCTTATCCTTTGCTCCATTTTCTGTCTTTATTTTCTCCATTTTTTTAATTTAATTTTTTTCTCTGTTACAAATTTGTGTTTCATGATAGCATGTAAAATTTTCTCTGTATCCTAACAACTTTAATTTACCTATTGATATAGTGAGTTTTCATGAAAAGTGTAGATGTTGATGCAGGACAGCCTAGGGGTGCTGTAAACCTGCAGGTAATGGGCCCGAATGAAAGTCCAAAGGACTGAAATAGACCCAAGTGAATAGATTTATTAGGGTTTTAACAAGTGGCCAAGTCAAAAACTTCAAATCTGGACAGAACTTTATTAGAGTTTAAACTAGGTATTTTTTTTGTAACTAGTTTAAACCAGATCTAGGAATGTTAGAATTGTCAAAAAATTTGTATGGCAATAGATTTATGAGTGAGGAACAACCCAGAAAATTTTCAGAATAATTGGATGATTAAAAGTATATGAACTCTTCAAAACTCAGGTATGCACCTGGAAATCCAGCAGAAAAACAAATAAAAGAGATTAACATTATAGGTTTAATAACTTAGAATGTATTAGAAATTGATAGACAAACAAATAAGGAAGTAAACAATAAACTCAGAAAATTTCAGTTGATTTGGACAATTATTGATGGGTCAACTTACATAATTCCGATTGTTGTCCAGAAATATAGCATCAAACTAGAGAACTTGAATGTGGTTAAAGGAAATAATATAAGAAAAGAAGAAGAATAAAGGGTTGGGAACAGTAACATGTGAACAATGACACGTGTAGTGTTATAAATAAGAAAAGAAGGAGAAGTGTTAGCAGGACCAACACTTAACACGGTTTGTAACGGCACTAACTGTCTGCAAGAAATCCCACAGCACCAACCGTAGGGTAAAGTAGAAGTATCAATTTCAACTTAAGGTTTCAATAATTTTTCATCATAATATTCTATTCAATTCATTGGGATGTAAACCCTTATATTGACTATGATGCTTGGTAGCCAAAAAACTACCTTAAAAGGAATAAAAATTATCCCCTAAATTTTTAAATTTTAACCTTTCAAAAATTAGAAAGATTTTATTTTCCCACCTAACTACCCTATATATCAAAAGACTTACTCAAAATAGAAACTAAATAAACCTATTGACAATGTTGGACGAGAAACTTTGGTTACCAGATGAAAAGAACGGTTTTTCTGTTAAATCCTTCTCACATTCCCTCTATGCTAGCAATGCTATTGGATTCACAGTCAGGTTCATCTGGAACAAGTTTATCTCATCCAAGATTTCTTTCTTTATGTGATAGCTTTGGTGGGATCACTTCTGACCCTGGACAATCTAATTCGAAGAGGCATGATCACCCGAAATCGATGTTGTATGTGTAGCAGTGTAAGTGAATCAGCTATGCACTTTCTAGTCCACTACAAGACTGCGACGACTATTTGGGATTTCTTTCTAGCTCGCTTCCAAGTCCAATGGGTTTCTTCGGCATCAATGAAAGATTTTCTCACTTGTTGGATTCATTAGCCTATGGTGAGGGTTAATGGGATTGGAAAGTTATGTTGGAGATTAATCCCGACAGCGGTGTGCTGGACAACTGGGTAGAGTGCAACCAACGGATTTTCAATGGGATCACCACTCCTCATCCTCACTTGGTGGATTCGGTGCTGGGAAAGATTCATGAATGGATCTCTACGAACCCGACCTTTAGTGTCGGACCCTTCGGTTGTTGGTTCTTTGAATGAGACTCCCTTATCTTCTCCCATTAGGATTATGTGATCTTTTGTATTTTTCTCTTCTTGTCGCTTTGTCGAGGCATTGCTCATGCTTCGGATGCGTCTTGTTCTTGCTTTTTTTTTTTTTTTTTTTATTTTTTACTTTATAAAATTTAATATTTATTAAAAAAAAAAAAAACTTTCTAAAAACTCTATCCCCATCACATACTAATACCGCTTTAGTAATTTGGTCATGACTTTCCCAAATTACCTTGGATTTGCGCAATCTTGGTCTCGTTTGAAATGCAACTAAATAATCTTTTTAAAGACACCAAAATCTAGTCAAAAGGCAAGTTTTGACCTTTGAAAATCTAGGTTAAAAGCAAGTTACATGATTACAACTCAAAAGAAATGAAACCTATTAAACCTAAAAACCAAAACTCCATGTGGAACCCACATGATCATCCATTGTCATTTTTAACATGTTGATGTAAAGGGGTGCAAGGGCATTTGGGTCTCTGCACCATATATTAAATGTAGAGAGAGAGGGGGAGGAGGAGGCGTCAGAGAGGGGGAGGAGGAGGCGTCATTAGACTTTAATGACTCTCTTTCCCTCTTTCATCTCACTTTTCTCTTCTCTTTGCTTCTCTCTCTAGTCTTTCGCTCTCTATTCTTTCTTATTCTTTATTTTATAGATTTGACATTGTATCAGAGTGGGTCTGATCCAAAATTCTCAAATCTAACTTTTTCGTTTTGGATCTGGATTTTTCTTTTAATTTTTTTTTTTTTGGAAAGTCTAGATCATGTTTAGAGAAGATCCTCTTGGTGAGAGCATCATTAATCACAACACTTTCTGTGTGCCAATCGCTCATGGTAGGAGTGGTGGTGTTGTATTGCGTCAATCTGTAAGTATACATCTCTTTCTTAAGAAAAGAAAAAAATCAATAGAAAGATATATGTTGTCTATTGATCTGAAGTGTTAGTTCCTACATGATTGTATGAGATTGTTGATCTGCAATATAAGGGCCTACTTACGTGTGTAATGTGCATGTCCTCTGGGGTTTCCAATATGCTAAGTGTGATGTGAATCCTCTTTGAAGGTAATATGTTCAGTGAAATGCTTGTGTGAAATCTATAGTTAATACTGTTAAGGATTACTGTTTTGGGTATTCAATATTCAGATCTGGGAGTATTTTTGTCATATCTATCATGGATAACAACTGAATTCTATCTTCTGTAGTTAAATTTTGTAACGTGAATTTTTAGTAGAGGCTATATGGCATCTTCAGGCAATGAAACAAAGTCTAAGATAGTTTCACTTATTCAACTGTCAGATAATGCAAATCTACAGAATACTAGTGTAAAGCTGAATGATACTAATTATGTGTTATGGGCCCAGGCTATGAAAGTTTTTCTTGTGGCTAGGAAGAAGTTAATGTTTGTAATTGAGGATCCTCCTTAAAAAACCAGTGATGAATATGAAGGCTGGTTATAGGATAATTACTCAGTTATAATGTAGCTGTGGAACAACATGGAACCACAAATAAGTGCTAATGTGATGTTTTTGGATATTGCTAAACAAGTTTGGATTACTTTACAAGAGATGTATTCTATGGACAAAAGTATCTCTAGGATATATCAAGTTTATAAGAATATATCCATGTTGCAGGAAGAAAAGTCAGTTAGTGAGTACTACAACACTTTATGTGGTATGCGGGAGGAGTTGAGTATGTATCAACCCATCACTAGTGATATAAAACAGTTGAAACGACAAAATGGGGAATTTCAAGTGGTCAAGTTCTTATCTGGTTTGAACTCTAACTTTCAAGGTATTAGAGAACAGATACTTACGGGTGAGACTATTCCATCTCTTAATAATGTTTATGTTAGGGTCCTTAGAGCTATTATTCCTTTACCATCTCCTATTTCTAGACCATCTCATAGTGAATGCTTAGCACTCGTGTCTATGGATGGATGTGGACGAGGTAGTGTGAATGGAGGAAGAGGTCGTGGTATTAGTGGTGGCCGAGGTAGAGGAAAAAGCTCAAATGTGTCATACAAGTGTATTCACTGTGGAAGGACTAATCACATTTTTGAAAAATGTTGGGATAAGTTTGGAAAACATGCTTGGGCTAATGTCTTGACTACATCAAGTGAATTATCAGTGGGAAACATGATTGAGGACAACTATTCTAGCAAAGAAACTTCTAATACACCATTCAGTTTTGTGACTCTATCTTGTGAGGAGTATAACAATCTGTTATAGCGCATTTAGAGTCGGTCTATTTCCTTCAATTAATCCACTCCTATGGCTACTCTTGCACGTTTAGGTACCGCTTGCCTTGTTACTCAGAGGTCATCATGGGTCATAGACTCAGGAGCCTTTGAACATATGATTGATACGTCCTTCAATTTGACCTCTCTCTACAGTAACATTTGCATCTACTGTTGTCCTTGCAAATGGCTCTACTAGGGCTATAAGTGGTTGTGGAATCATTAACTCCATCTCTTTCCCTTTTATCTGTTCTATGTCCCTAAGTTTTTTTTCAACCTTTTGTCTGTAAATAAGTTTACCAAGTCCTTAAACTATTTAGCAACCTTTTATCCATCACTTTGTGTTTTTCAAGACCTTAAAATGAGGAAGATGATTTGAGGACATGAGGCGAATAGACTTTACCATCTAGATGAAGACCTAGGAGGTGATGGTGCACCAATTCTTATTTCAATGTTTCTTCTCTGATGTGGCACAATTGTCTGGGACATCCTTCTCTTCAGAAATTTAAACAAAGTATTTCTTGTTTAGAGTTTGTATCTTCTTTCAAGTGTGAGGCTTGTCAGTTAGGCAAGCATCATGTGTCTTTTTCTAGTAGGGTTGAGAGTTGTAAGTCTAGTCTTTTTGTTTTGAGTCATTTAGACATTTGAGATCTTGCCAAACATAAATCTTTATTTGGTTATTCATATTTTGTTACTTTTGTGGATGATTATTCTTGTATGACTTGGTTCTTTTTTATTAAAAAATTGTTCTGAATTGCCTGTTATCTTTAAGATGTTTTATAAGGAAGAAGAAGTTCAATAGTTATCGCATTCTCACTTTAGATCTGATAATGCAAAAGAATATATGCGATCTGATCTACTGGAATTTTGCACCTCTAATGGGATTGTTCACCAAACCTCAGGTGCTCAAACTCCATAACAAAATGGAATGACAGAGAGGAAAAATCGACACTTACTTGATATAACCAGAACTCTCTTATTTCACATGCATGTACCACAAGTCTATTGTGGTGATGCCATACTTACTGCTTGCTTTCTAGTGAATCACATGTTTTCTTCTGTATTGGGAAATCAATCTCCACACTTTGTTCTTCTTTTTCTTTTCTTTTTTTGAGTTGTTTTCCATTCCTCATGTTTTTGGATGCTCGTGTTTTTTTTTTTTTTTTTTTCAAGCTTTAGATCTTGATCGGGATAAATTGCCCCCTAGAGCATATAAGTGTGTTTTCCTAGGGTGCTCTCGGATTCAAAAGGGATATAGATGCTATGACCCTTCATCTTATCGTATGTTTGTTAGTGCAAATGTTACATTTTTTTAGAGTATTTATTTTTCTTCTGAAGGTCAAGGTCTTGACACTGCCATTTTAACTGGTTTATTTGATAAATCATCTCGTCATATTAAGTCATAGATTTCTATTCCTTTCCTAGTTCCTACTTCCTCAGCTACACCAGCCCATACTGAAGATCAACTAAAGGTATATCACAGGAGATCTAAAGCCTCTGTAATCACTAAATCATCTCCTCTTGAGGCTCCTACCACCACTCTTGTTCTACCTATCGCATTGTGCAAAGGTAAACGTTATTGTACACTACTTGCAATTGCAAATTTTGTTACCCTTGCCCGTTTTTCATCAATATTTTGTTTCTTTGCATTATCCTTGTCTACCATTCCTACAAACGTCACATGTACAAGCAATGCAGTTATCAGGGTGAAAACAAGCTATGTATGCAGAACTGGCTGCATTTCACCATAATGGAACCTATGAACTGACTACTCTCCCTTTAGGAAAGCATGTAGTTGGATGTTGTTGGGTATACACAATTAAGTATCATCTAGATGGTACTATTGAAAGACTTAAAGATCAGTTAGTAGCAAAAGGGTATAGCCAAACTTTTGGTGTGGATTATTTTGAGACCTTCTCTGTTGTTGTCCGATGTAATTCAGTTAGGGTTCTTATATTTGTGGTTGTCTTGTTACACTAGCCCTTATATCAATTAGATGTAAAAAAATGTTTTCCTCAATGATGATTTACAAGAAGTTTACATAGAGCAACCTCCTGGGTATGTTGCTTAGGGGAAGAATGACAAGGTGTGTAGATTGAAGAAGTCGATTTATGGCCTTAAGCAATCTCCACGTGTCTGATTTGCCAAATTTAGTCAAACATTACTCACATATGGGTTTAAAAGGGTTCACTCAGACCATTCAGTATTTGTTCATAAACAGAAGATAGGAGTTATCTATCTGGTTGTATATGTGGATGATATTATAATTACGGGGGTAACTGATGGAATTGTTGACGTGAAGAGGTATCTGGGGAAAGCTTTCCAGACTAAGGATTTTGGCCAATTGTGGTACTTTATAGGCATAGAGGTGGCAAGATCCAAGCAAGGCATTACATATTATAGCAGAAGTATGTCACGGACTTAGTGGAAGAGGCTGGCATGTTGGGGTGTAAACTAGTTGATTCACCCTTGGATCCCAATTCAAACTTGAGACTTGATGATGGTGAGATATTTTCTGATGTGATTCGCTATAGGAGAATGGTTGGTAAGCTTATCTATTTAACAGTAATACAACGTGATATTATATTTGCAATTGGTGTTGTGAGTCGATATATGCACACTTCACATCAACCACATTGGGATGTTGTGTGCAGGATATTGAGGTACTTGAAAAGCAGCCTGAGGAAGGATTTCTTTACATCCCATCATCTAGTTTGGGTGTCATTGTTTATTCAGCTATAGATTGGGCTGATAGACCACATAACAGGACGGGGTACTGTATATTTGTAGTTAGAAATTCAGTTACATGGAAAAACAAGAAACAACATGTGGTAGCTAGATCTAGTGTTGAAGCTGAGTATAGAGCTATGGCTCTTACATCTTGTGAGTTGTTATAGTTGCGATCTCTTCTACAAGAGATGAGAATGATGGTTGCATCACCTCTTATGTTGTACTGTGATAATCAAGCAGCTATTCACATTGCAAGTAATCAAGTATTTCATGAGAGGACCAAGCACATAAAAGTTGACTGTCAATTTATTCATGATTTGGTGGCGAGCAAACAAGTTGAAACTCCGTATGTGAAGTCTGAAGATATGCTGCGAGATTTGTTTACTAAAGCATTGGGAAAATCTCAATTAATATACTTATGTAACAAGCTAGGCATGATTGATTTACATGCTCTAGCTTGAGGGGGAGTGTTGATGTATTGATGTAAAGGGGTGTAGGGGCATTTTGGTAACTACACCATATTATGTGTGTGTGTATGAAGAGGCGTCATTAGGCTCTATAATGACTCCTCTCCCTCTTTCATCTCTCACTTTTCTCTTCTCTTTGTTTCTCTCTCTATTCTCTCATTCTCTATTCTTTCTTATTCTCTATTTTATAGATCTGGCAATCATCCAACTTCTTCTTGGTGCTCCTAGATGCTCTCACATCCGATCTGTTTTGGAGCTGTTTTTTTTTCCCTTAAATGGTGGTCATGGGAGAAGATGTTTAGTTGAGACACTCTTTTACTTGGGTTTTATTCATTGTGCTGACCCAATTAGTTGTAAAGGTGGGAATTTTGACCGGACCACCAACCCACCTAGAACCCAACCTCTTTCCTTTTTGTGTGTGTATGTTGGGGGGCGGGGGGGGGGGGGGGAAGGGGGGAGCAGGGGTTCAGGTTTACATATCCCAATCTGATTAATAAAAGGGTTGGGTTGGGTTGGGCTTGGCTTTTCTTAGTCCAGACCTGACCCTGTTTTTCGTTGGCTTAGCTCTACCTGATTAATCAATGGATTGGCTTTAAGTTGGCCAATTGCCAACTCAAACCCAACCCCAACCCAGCCCATTGCCACAACCACCTTTGCTCAGAACAAACGTAGCTATATTGTCAAATGCTGTGTTTTTTGTTTCATTTTCTGTTTTCTAAGTTGAGTTGCTCTTTGTTCCTCTTTTCTGTTCAAAAGTCTGTCCCACCAATTAAATGATTTAGAAATAGAATTCTCTGCTCGCTTTGTGTTAGGAAGTGGGAACTGTATGAGATTCTAGAAGGATTTATGGTGGGGTGATCTCATTTTAGGTCATTTCTATCTGCTCTCCATCATATCCCCACTCAAAAAATCTGTGTTTTGCAGATATATCGAATTTGTCATTCTCCCATGATTTGTATGAATGGAAGATATCAAGTGCGGCTCATTTGTTACAACACTTGAAGGATGTCTTTTTGTCTCCATTAGATTACGACTAAGGTATGGTGTCTTGTGTCCTCCAGTAACTTCTCAGTCAAGCCGTTCGTTTCTATTATTGCTGTAGATAATCCATCTCCTTTTCCTTTCTTGGCTAGAAAATTTGGAATTTTAAGGCTCCCCCTCAGATGCAAGAGTTCTCATGGAAGAATCGATTAAATACTATGAATGTTTTGCAAAGGAAACACCCCTATAAGTGCATCTCTCCTCATATGTGTTGTTTGTGTGGCAAAGATGGGGAATCAGGAAGTCACATTTTCCTTCATTGTGAGTTCATGAGGAAGCTTTGGAGTAACTTTACTATGGACTTGAACTTTGCATGGGTAATGCTGGAGAATATTATGGGACTGATTTCTCCGTGGGGTTGGGGTAGTAGAGAATAAAGCGGAAAGTTGTTTTTGGGAGCTCTTGGTCAAGGTACCCTTGGGGTTTTTGGAAGAGAAATTGAAGAATCTTTGAAGGGCTTAAAAGGAGTTTATGGAAGTTAGTGATACTATTTTATGTGAGGTGGGTTCGTGGATGTTGGTGTCCAAGGAGTTCTTTGATGTCTTGTTAAATGATATCATGAGAGAGTAGACCACCTGTATCTGCCTATCCTCCCGTAGGAATTTAGCTTTGGAGAAGGTGTGGTATCCTCCTCCTTCCAGCTATTTGGAGATGAATTTTGATGGGTCTTCTTGGGGGAACATGGGGCCTTCGGGATATGGTATCAATTCAGCAATGTTGCGTTGGTAGTTTGTGGGCCTTTGGTTCAGTATGACTCCACAAAGCAGAGCTAATGGGTTTATTGGTGGGCTTGCACTGAGATTCATCTTACATCTAATAGATAAATACAATTTCTGCATATTCTCTGGCCTATTGTGCCTCTTTAAGTAGACAAGAAGGTACTCAAGTTTCTCTCACAATTAGACAATGATGCAGCCTGGGTTTAGTACTTTTAGGGCAATCTTTCTTAGGTTGAGGCATCGCTCCCATACACCACCATTCAAGGGACAAAGTTAGAATTTTACGTGTATTATAATTGCTCTTTGTAGTTATTGCTACTTCCTACGATTGAACCTAAATGGACTTAATTCTTACCTGTAGCTGGTGTGTCCTGTCCATCCATGGTAACTACAGAATCAAAGGAGCCAAAGTCATTTCTATACACTGCACTTGACTTTAGCTTAGTGGCCACATCCTCCACCTGCCTCATTCATCATCATTGGCTCTTTAACCTCCAACCTACCCACTCATAAGGTGAGTCCTCACTTGTCTTCCTTGCAGAATATGTCAGTCGGATTAATTAATGGGGTTATTGTAGTCTTCCCTTCTTAAGCAATATATATATGTATATATATATATATATATATATATATATATATCTATATATAGAGAGAGAGAGAGAGAGAGAGAGAGAGCGAGAGAG
>JAOXJP010000012.1:11956499-11969108 GCA_025762735.1 Platanus orientalis | reverse complement strand
ATAAACATATATGCTATCAAGTTTCCTATTATTCTACATTTACTACTACCCATATATTCTATTAAAGAATTTTTTTACTCTCCATATTTTCTTTTTCTCCTCCAAAACGTTTTCGTGTGTGTGTGTGTGAATCTCATTCTAACATTTCATAGTTAAGCCTTTCTTCTCTCTTAAATATTTCTTTATAACCCATCTTACTTTCTCATCCTAATTCAACCAACCCTCATGATATTCTTTCCAATTTTTCTCTCCACCCATTAAACCATTCCATATATTTCCTCTCCTAAATTTTCTTTCTAATTAAATCAATCTAATCCCTTAAAATTCTCTTAACCCCTTTCCTACTAAAACGCTCCCATAAATACCCTTTCTTATTTTATCACTTTTTAAATAAAAACACCTTTCTCATTCTCTTAATTTCTTTCCCTTAAAACATCCTACCAAAATACACTCACTCTTTCTTATTTTATCTATTCTTAAACCTAAGGTCTTTTATATTTTTATGCCAAAAACACAAATTTTCTATCCTAAGACACACCATAAATACTCTCTCTCTTTGCCCTTCCTATTCCTAAAAACTCTCTATTTCATTATATAACTACCATGTTATCTAAAAACACTCTCCCTCTCCTCTCTTTCCTCTTCTATTCTATTCTTAAAAACTATTTTGAATGCAAATCCCTCCCACTAAGCATAGGCAACTGACACTTCATCCATTAAATTGCATTTGTTCTCCACTTACAATTTTGGATTTTCCCCTACAATGGTGGGAGTGAGGATGATGGAGTGGGCATGCACATGATGTAATGTTTTGTTCTTTTGATCATGTATCTTTCGCTCTAATTTTACTAATTCATTTTGTTGTTTGATATTCAACAACGATCCACATATTTTATTTTTTTATTGATTTTTTTTCACGTTTGCATATGGCAAATTTTTCTATGATAGGAGCATGAGAAGAACAATTGTGGTTTTGATTAACCATATTGGTCAAGAAGGGTGCAAAAGAGAGATTCTCTGAAGGGGATAAGCAACGACAGCAAGGCCCAACTTCTCAATTCTGAATCCGTCAAACATGCAAAGTACTTCATAATTCCTTCCTTTTTCTCAAAAAATTCAGTGTGGAAGTTAAGAGAGGTCATATTCTCCTGTCGCACTTGATCTGTAAATTCAAATTCCTGTGTGGTACTTTATTAAGGCTGAGCTTTCTGAATGATGTACACCACCCCAGAGGAAGGATTTCCTTGGTAAAGGTTCACCTGATTATATGATCATTGAAGATATTTGATCTTAATGTTGCATCCAAGAATAGAACTTGTACTGTCTTTTTCAAACATTGAAATAGAACTCAATGATATGCTTCATGAGTATCATAAACCCTATTTGATGATACTCAAATCACTACACCACTTACCCATGCGGAGCACGGTTAACTTGCTAGTAAAATACTAATTAAATCAGCTCCAAGATGCTCCATACGTACCCCACTTGGCTGCCACAAGGATCATACATGTGGGTCCCACCTACATGTCACGTGGGCTCCACTTCAGCTTGGATGTCCGCAACATGGGGTCCACGCATGGAGGCAAACAAGGACAAGCAAGGAAGATGCAAAGGAGCAATTTTTAAGGAAGATTTGATAAGAGTTTTAGGAGTTTATGATTCTTTAGTTGGTTTATAGATGATTTATTTCATGTAGTAGAGTTAGGGATATAATAGTGATAAGAGTCATTGTTTTGGGTCAAAGTTGTAAAACTCAAATTTTAAAATAAATAAGGTTGATCAAACACTGAAAGAAAACCACACAATTTAGCATCCCTATCTTATTATTATTTAGCAAGTTTAAGTTGGATTAGAATAGGAGAGTTTCCATTTTAGAAAGTCGTTGTTTTAGGAGCAAATTTTGAATTGTTAGGAGGGGGTTTTCAGCCAAATCGTGGCCTATTAAAACCTTCCTCTATGTTTGTTTTTATTCAATGAATAATGTTATGATTTTGATGGATTTTCTCTCTCTTAACGAGTGGGTGTCTCATTTCTTCTCCAGGCTTTGATGCCAAGCATTAGACCATGGATGATGATGCCTATGGGTGGGGTTGGTAATTTCCTCACAAGTATCTTTCCCTAATCTCTTCTTTTTTCTTCCTCCTTCAATCTCCTTCTTCTACTACTTTTCTACTGTTATTCTCAGCCAAATCCAATCACACAGCCCTCAAATCCCTTTCTCTGTTATTTAACCATAAAAAAACCATTCCAGTACAAATCCATACATGCAGCTGAACCCTTAACTTTCCTTTCATATTTCAAATCAAGAAAACCAATCCCTTGATGTCTATCACTAGCGGCAACAGTAAAAGAACATTATTTGGGTAATCGAGTACACCAGACTGAGGTCTCTTCTCAAAAAAGCCTGTGAATCCTTTCAATCCCATAAACTTCCATTGGTTACCTCACTGTTGATCCTAAACAGAACACTGGTTAGGTCCTTATCAGACCCTGTGTATTTTGATCAAATTCAGAATCTGTTTTCACCCTGCCCAGTCCCAGATTAACCCCATAACTTCTTCTGGTTTATTCACTATTTTAGCACCTTTTAAGTCTTTGATGTTCCCTGTTTTCCAACCTTGATTGACTCTGTGAAGGCCTGTGTTTCCCACTGATTCTGATACTCTGTTCTGATCCCAAGTGATTTGATAAATCCTAGTTAACCGTATGTTTTCTGCTACTGTCCTAAGCCACTAAGTCTGTATACTTCCATCCTAAACTCATAAAACAGCAACCTATAGATCCTAACAACCCTGCTGTTTGAGACTTGTATTCCATACCCCTTAACTTATTTATTTCCCTATATAAACCACACAAAAGCCTATTGTTATCTTACTGCTTTCACCCAGACAGACCTTGATCTGGACTTGTTTGGGTTGTGCTGCATCAACTTGGGGTTGTACTGCATCACCCAAGCTTGCAGTTTTCTAATGGGCTGAGTTTGGGCTTACACTGTTGGGCCCAATTCGGGCTCAGTTCTTATATTTCGGGCTGGGCTCAGATTGACCTTAGGATGGCCCAACCCAGCCCAATTGGCATCCCTAATAACCTTTCACCACTATTCTTGCTTTAAAGTTTTCCACTCTTCCATCAGGCACCTTTCTTCCTTTCATAGACTCACATACAACTGACAGGTTTAATGACTTATAATTGATCCAAACTCCACAAGAGTCCAAACACTGTCGGAATACATGGATTTCATCTCAGATATCATAGCCTCAATCCTATGTCTTGAGTCAATATCTGCCATCTCACCCATCTAATTTCCTCCATTAGTGCCAACCTTTTAAACTCTTAGCATCAATCCTCTCCACTTAATCTTGCTCTGGAAAAGGTCCCACCTCCTTGCTTTTAGATGATATGATCTCAAGAGAACAATTTTTTTTCAATTCCACCTGTCCCAACACATCTTTGCTCCACTTCTTGAGCTTTTTTTAGAGCTTTGAGCTTTTTGTAGAAGACAATAGCACCCAAGTTTAGACATTTTAGATTTAGGAATTCATCTGCTTTAGTCTATAATAAATATTGGTAGAGGATAGAGGATGGTTTGATTATTATTATTATTATTATTGATAAAGAGGATTGCTTGATTATGGGACCGGCACTGGGTAATGACCTTAGGATAGCTTGATTATTGGACTAAAAAACATAGTTTTTTTTTTATTATATTTCCTCTTATTGGGTGTCTGTGATGGATCCCTCCTGTTGAAAAATTTTCTCCTACTTCAGATATAGTGCACAAGTACTTCTAACAAAAGAAGTCCAACCACTGAATAATAGAAAAAGAAAGGGTGGGGTCGCCAATTTATTTATGACATTCTCTTCCATAGTAGTGCCAAAAAAACTAAAGGTTACAAACCTTGGTTAATCGTTATAATGAAAGTGAACAGTTAAACAAATGCACTGTTTAAAAGAGAAAAAAGGCTAGAGAAACAACATCACACCACCCATTCTCAACTCTCTGATTTGATTTGCTAAAATGACTACCCAGTGATACTTTTTGTACCAGTCTAAAAATTTGTGCAACCAAATCAGTATCCTGCTAAGGATAGAAATCATCTTGCTGAAAAAAATTGTATTTTGTTTCTTTTCAACATTTGATGTATTCCCAACTGTTGTGAAATTCCAGGCAGCCAAGAATTGTTATACATTGGAACAATAAGCTCAAGGAAGTAATACTTCTCTATGATGAGGACATCATGGCCGAGAGTGGTTTTGCTTTATGTTTGAAGTTTATTCTAGTTGATTTTTTTTATTCTTGCATTTATTTATGTCTCTTGAAGGGGGGGGGGGGGACAGATTTTTTTGGGTATTTTACTCTTTGTTTGGTTATTAGGGTGTTTTATGTCATTTATTTTAGTATAGGGATATTTTTGTTATGTGTAATGGGTGCCTAAGGGTATATTTGTCAGTGCACTTTCTTTTGTAAATTGCCCTAGCTGTGGGAGTCTATTTATAGACCCCATGACCAAGCCTTTGAGGTTATGCAATACGATACTCACTTTTGAATTGAAAGTTCCTCTTCTTCTTCCTCCTTGTTGTGAAAGGTTGGAGATCAAAACCCTAGAATGGGACTAGGCCCCCCACCTGGTTTAACATTGGTAGTGGAGGCCAGTCCCTTCCCCTTGGGTTAAAGGTCTCCTTCCCTCTTTTTTCTTCATCTTCTAGTTTTTTTACAGGTTTTTGTACTGTTGAAAATCACTAGCTTGCAAGAGAATCATCACGACTTCTTCAAATCCAAGTTTTTGCTCGAAACAACATCTCTAGGTTGTTCTACAAAGCTGGACGACTCAATTGGAGGCAGCCAAGTACCCAGAACTTCAGCCGCACGAGATTCCCAAGTAAGTTCCTCAGGCCTAGATGTTAAAAGGGTTGTTTTGCTGATTTTGGGAGTCCAATCACCAGCTTCAGCAGACCAAGAACCAAGGTGATTTGGGGTCTCCATAAGGTGTATAACCCTTGTACGATTCTGTTGGAAGTGAAAGACAACAAAGAAATTCACTTTGAAGCAAATCCTATAGGATTTTCCCAGTGCCAGGCGTGATATCATACTGCTGGACAGGTTTTAGATAAGTGAGTAGCAGCACCAACTGACTCAGGTTTTAACTGATTTGGCACTTACAGGGTCTATAGAACCCCTGGGTGACATCCCCTATTGCAGCAGCCTGTCAAAATTGTTATCCCAAATAAAACCTTATAAGGGCTTATTTGGAGGAGGCGGCACACCAAAAAAATTCCTGAGCAGGTCCAATACTCATTCAAGTCCACCTGGTTCATAGGTTTAGAACTTGGATTTTGGTAGAACTTATGCAAGGAAACGTCAAGGGTAGCCTCTACAAAACCAGGTGATACTCTGCATGTGTTGAGCTCTTTTAAATCCTTGTTTGGGTAGTAATTTCGGTGGATGTCATGGTATAAATTGAGGCTGTCTGGAGAAATTTTCTGGTGTTTCTCTAACCCCTACAGTCCATAAATATAAGTCCTAAGATGTCCTAATCATAGTCCTTTGAATCCCTAATCCATTCCCCTAGTTTGAAGCCCCACACTTTTGTTATTTACATACTTTAAATTCCTGGCACTTGTGGAGTTTGTTTAAATTCCATTATGAGATGCTTGCTGAAATCTGATATTTGGACTGTTCCTAAACATTCCCAGGCCTCATGAACATCATCTAATGGTTCACTGAAGTGTCCCAGGCTAATCTTTTAACCTACTTGTTATTTTTCCTCATCATTATCTTTACTTAGCTAGTTTATTGGACTCTTCACAATGTCAGAATTTTCTGGACAGAAAGCACCCACATTTAATATCCCTAAGTTAGTTGAGTTTCTTAACCTATTAATTAGGTCTTTTATTGTACATTTTTTTGTTTTCTTTTAACTCTTTTAATGCATGATGATCCTAACTTAAGAACCTCCTAATTTTGCATGTAAATGGTGTGAGTAGGAATCTAGTTCATGACACTTTATTGTTCTTGTGATTCTATGCATATCTCCTATGCACACTTCAAAAACCTACATACATGCTGCATCATTCTATAGTTATGATCCCTCTTGAGTCTTGATTACCAGTACTATGACCCTTTTCAAATGTAGTGAACAATATGCTTTATTTTCCCAAAAATGAATCCTTATTTAGTGAGATACATTTTTTCCATTGTGATCACTTTATTTCAATTTTTTTGTTTTTTTTTTGGTGGTGCATAATGGGAAAACTTCTAATAAAAATAAGTGAAAATGCAAGGGAAAGAAAGAAAACCAGCCATACCACCAACACAAACTACATGGGGAATAAGGAATCACAATACAAGAAAGCACCTAGGTGAAACAGTAATACTGAATCCCAGTTAAAAAAAAAAAATTGTACAACAATATAGCTCAGAATCTTACTTTGTCCATTGTGAAAGTGTAATGCTCCCATAGATGGGTACAAAGCCATGCTCCACCCATTGGCCAGAAGGCCCACACAGGATCACCTCGATCTGGTGATGTTTTTGCCCATATGTCCGACACTTGATGCACAACCCAACCACTTGCTTCATAGTTGATCTGTCAACATAATGGCTAAGACATCAAGTCTGAAAAACATTTCATTACGTTCCTTTTTTTTTTATGAATTGAATAACATTTCATTACTAAATTTGATAAATATGGGAAAGAGGAGAAAAAAAATCCCTCAATCACAGCCAATCAAAAAAACATAAAGTGGGAAGAAAGGTTCTTCACTAACATTCGCAATATAGTGGTTCCAACCCTTGTTATTCCCTAGCACCTTAATGACCTAATAGCTGTGTTGGCAACTTGGCTTGCAGCCATTTCAAAATACTATATAACCATGCTTCAAAGACTAGAAGATCTCATTATGTGGGAGAGACACGCACCCATATTTTTAAATGGGAACCAAGCACTTTTAAACCAGGAAATTTCATACCTTAACATCTTTTATACCTGCTCTTTTACCTTCATCTAGCAGACCACCTAACAGCTTACTAGTCAAACGCTCTTGCTACATGTTAGGAAATTCCTAGTTATGGTTCTGATTTGGCAAAACCTCCTCTATAAATCCAAACGCACCCCTTAGGGCCACTTGCCTGGGCATTAAAAAAACCCGATTTACCTAGTGCATGGGAGAGGTAGGGAGTCCACGTGCCCCGAGGATTTAGTCAGGTGCTCTAAGAGGCCTGGATACCTTGGTTATAAAAAAAAATCAAAAAAAATAAAGAAAGTGGATTCACGTTTATTAAATAACATACACAAGAAAATGACAATGAAGATAATGTTACTTTGAACTATAAGATTTTTAAATATAAACAAGAGAATAAAACAGAATCTTACTCGTGCTGTTTTACGTCCATTGATTGACAGTGAAGAAATGTAATCAAACAGGGGCTCTTGGCACTCTCTTAGGTTGCAAGAAAGGGAGGGCCAGTAATTCATTTGGAGATTGATATTCAAGTGAGGAGCAGCACTGTGAAAAAGAGAGGGGGGGGGGGAGCATTGAGTACTTTGATAAGAAACTATTTAATTACAGATTTGGTCTTTAATAGCTTCCATTCATTAAAATGTCAATAGGCCTACAGCCTAAAAATATAGCTTGCATTATTTGCCAGAAACACTAACATAATATATCACTGTAAAAGTGAACAAAGGAGGGTTGTAAATATGATGGGAGAAATAAAGAAGAAAAGAATACTTAAAAAAGAACTAAATCAAATGTGGAGACAGAAGTATTATAGTTCCGTTTTTTTTTTTTTTTTTTTCATTTCATAATGCAACAAAATGATGCAATAAAGTGGAACCTGAGGAAGAAAAAGACAGTGTCAGAGAGATGTTCAGGGAAAAGAAGTAATACAGACAGGACTTTTGAATTCATGACAGAAGTACAATCACATAACAATCATAAACCTGAAGTAAACAACTGTAGTTCAACTAAATTAATTCTTTAATATGCTATGCGACACTAAGAAAGGGCAATCAAGAAGTAGCTCCAATAGGTTATAGAATACAGACTTCGGTCATGCAATGGAAGTTGATGATGCTACTGGTGACAAGAAGAGCACTAGTACAGGTCAAAGGCTCTCATAGGACCAGCTACAGTTCAGCAATAATCCCTCTGTTAAAAGATTTCCCCTTCACTGCCTTTGAATTCCCTTAGTTTTTCAAGTAGCTGCTACTTAATTAGATCATTAGCCAGCTCATAACAAACCCAACTGAATCCAGCAGGCCCTGCTCTTGCCACATTTCAGAAACAAACATATTCCATATATTAAGAGTGGTAGTTGTCAGTTGGGGATTTTGACGGAACAAAAACTTTGCTATAATTTTTTTTTGATAGGTAATTATAGGTGAAGATGGGTTTTGAACCCAGGTCTGTGGCTACAGAAGAACAAAGAGAGGAACAAATGAAAAGGCAGAGTGTGTACTGGATGAATATTGTAGCCTGACAAATCATTCAGTATATATTCCACCATGTATTCCATTGGGCATGTGGTTCACATATCTGTTTAAAGTTCTTTGTTAAAAATCAACAAAACTAACATTATATGGCTTTTTTTTTTTTTTTTTTTGGATAATATGTGGCTATTTGTCTTTGTCTATCCACATGTTTTTTTTTTTTTTTTTTTGATAAGTTGTTTACCCACATGTTCAATGTGCATTGGAACCATTCGTTACCTCTATATGGATGCCACACCCTCAGGTGTGTGTTTACTGAATAGAACGGTTACCTTATGATAATTATTAGATGGTATCAACTATTAGAACTATTGCATCTCTCCTTCCACTTGTAGGATATTGCAATTGTCACTTTTAACAATCAACTTATCACATGAATAGACGAATCGCAAACCAAAATTTATGATAGGTTTTCATGGCATACATGTTACTTAACAAATATCAATAACCAAACAAGTGGCACACTGAATTTGTACCAAGTGTCTAGCACGTATACCAGGCATAGAGACAGAAGAAGAGTTCAGGTGTTGACTGAAATGGTTGAAAAGCTATTTTCAAAAATATGTTTATAATTTCTAGATACTTCAGGAAAGTCAAGTCTAGACTATAATGATATTGGAGTGTGGATCTGTTGCCAGAGGTATGAATGGACCAAGATCCATAGTTACTTTAGGAAGTCAAGTTTGAGAATATACTGAGATAGGAATATCCATTTGTCAATATAGGAGCAAGGATCTGTTGCTACAGGGGCATGAATGGGCCAAGACCAATCTCATACGAAGATTAGACATTTAGGAGCAAGAGAAAAACTAGTTAGAAGAATCTGTCCTTTAAGGATGAAATAAGGAAAACAGGAACAATAAAGTGAACCTGACTCCTTTTAGAAAAAGAAACATCTAAAGAAATAAAAAGATGCTATTCTTTTATAGTAACAAAAGGTTATTCAAGACAACCACCAGGATGAAATGAGCTAGGCTTGAGTAGATTCAGCACTAGAAATAAGGAATTAACATTTAGGGTTTAATAGGCTAAACAAAGATGGATTTTTGTACACTAAACTAATGGAAATAGGATCAAACTGAATAGAAAAACATATGATTTTTTGTTAGGTTTACAATTATATGGGAAATTGTATAGGTTGCTTAAGGTTAAAAGGAGAAGAGTAAGGGTTTGAAGAAGAGTTTGATCCAACAGTTGAAAGGGGAAGATTGGAATAATTAGGGCTGTGGAAGAAGAGTATATGCTGCTGTAAAGGAGAAATAACAAAGATATAAAAATAAAAATAAAATAGAAGGAAAAAGATGGTGAAGAAAAAAAATAGAAGATCAGTAAGAGAGGACGGACTTTCTGTAAACAAGAACACACAAAGTAATTCTTGATGAAGAAGAGATAAAGAGAGGAACCTAGGCAATCACACCTTGATAGAAGGCATTCACACATCCAAGGGCTTTGGCAATTTCTTCAAAATTTACACAATCAACTTTGAGGTACAAATAAGGGGTATACATAGATCACACTTATTCTAATTGGACCTGAACTTTAATTAAAATTTGAGAAACTAAATAAAAATAGAACTGTGGAATAAGTAATGTACATCACAAAGTGATACACTTTTTTTTTTTTTTTTTGATAGGTAAAATTTCATTAAAGAGAGAAAAGGGATGAGGAATCCCCAAAGACTACAAACCAAACAACAACAAAGAACTAACGACAAAAGAAAGCAAACCCCAATCCCTAATGGTGTTCACTGAGTAATCCCCCAGCTGGTTACAATTTAGCCCCCAGAAACACGAAAGCTCATTGGCCCTGCCAAAAATATTAAAAGCTGGTTCCATACAATCTTTGAAGACCCTATTGTTTTGCTCAAGCCAAACAAGCCAACACAAAGCCGGACACACAAAATTCCATAAGATTCTTCCTTTCTTGGACACCCTGTCAATATTTTGCCCATAACATTCCAAAATCATATTGAATTTGCAAGATCTTAGACTTGTTGAAAAGGTAACTGAATTTTCTTTCTATTGACACCAAAATCAAGCTAACTAGGTAAGTTTTGACCCACTGAACATAAAGGCTAAAGAAAAGTGACAAAAATGAGACACCGTCCCAAAAAAAATTGAATAAAACCTGTTCTACATGGAAATAAATAAAAACCTCAAAACTCACTAACAAGAAACTAACTTATCTTAATAAAAAGCTGCAAAAACTGAAAACAAAAATTCTAGCCCGAAATATCCAAAATACCCCAGCATGGGAGAAGAATGAGCTTTATCATTTTTTGGGCCTATTGAACTAGATATGTTGGGCCTCATAGATGAAAATTTTAGGTCCCTAAATTTAAGTATGAGCTGTTCTATGTCCCATCAATATATAATGAGCAGGGCATGAAACGGATCAGATCTCGGTACAATCCGTTTCCGCCTTGGATTTCATAGGTGTGGATACCATAGTTGCAAGGAAGCTTGGTAAAAGGTGGGAAGCTCGCTTGCTGGAAGCTAATGCCATTCTGCTTCCCCAAACGGTAGAAAGTGCAGTGAAGCAAGTGGAAGTTATTTAGGGAAACGAGTAAAAGCCTTTAGAGAAGCAAGCAGAAACGTATGGAGAATCGACTAAGAAGCGATCCAAGAAACAATATAGTGGTTTATTTAAACTAGATCCTATGCTATCAGCATTGAATAAAATATTATCTATACGATTTAGTAATGATTTTGTAGGGAACAAAAAAAGAAAGAGTTAGTATTGATATTGTTAATATTATTTTATTCCAATTTTATAAATAAAAAAAATCAAATCCGATGGTTTTTATACAAGGTCTTCTATAATCTTGACTCGAAGATGTATGTTATCTACAAAAAATCTTATCTATGGTAAAATCTAATGTATGGATGGCCATATTAATAACAAGTGGTTTGCACATTGTTTTATATGTCATGATTCTTTGTTACTTACATGGTATAGTTTTTAGCTTTTTTATTACTTTCTTTAAGTTTATTCACTTTATTGTCTTGTAGTTGGAATTATTGATTATAACTTATAGTTATTTACTATATTATTGTATTTCACTTCTCACTTCCAAAGGATTTATTGAGCCACGCTTTCACATTGCTTCCCCACTTTCGCTTCTTACTCTGGTAACTATAGTGTATACATATCTAAGCCAAGATCCAAATGGATCCAACATATGAATCAAATACGGGCTGGATCCAGTGTCCAGATTCTCCAGAATGTAGCCTGTAGATTTTAAGCTTTCTTGCTTATCCACGTATATTCTGTATTTTCTTGTATAGTTCTTCTTTAATAAAATTTTCGTTAATCATCAAATAATAGCAACAATAATAATAATAATAAGATACCATACTTCATTTTGTGACCTTCCAATACACCATATATATAGGATCGATTCTGTTTCATTGTTTGGATCAAAATTCAAAACAAATCTGTCAAATTAAACTAACATCCGAATCAGACCCAGATAAGAATAAGAGCCAACTTAGTCAACCTACAAAAGGCTCAAATAAACAAAAGGATCTCATTTTAGGATCCATATGTGGTCAAAAGGCTCTCCAGTCAAATGTGTTCCTTTTCATGCCCCATAAAGGAGCTTCAAGGAGTAAGCAAAATACCTATGATGTCCATCCTATACTCCTTCAGATATGGCATGTTATTGGTTGGTTAAGATGTTCAGATGGGTTACATCACATATTTCTCACTTATGCATGTGATGGACATATTAGTGATTGTCCCTAGTGATATCATATGTAATTCTTAATTAAGTTCTAGGTTTAACTTTGCTATAATTTGATTCTCCTGCTTCAGTTAGGTTCAGAAAAAAGGTAAGTTTGAGGAGCTAATTACAGTAGAAAAAGAGGGGGGGGGGGTTTCTTAATATAATATCCCTCTCTTAGTCAAAGAACATTTCAAGTATATGGACAGACATACAGAGTGAGATAAGTGTACAGAGAACGTACTCCCATGCTGGCTCAACATCCTTGTTCCATATCCCCTGTAGGTTCGATATCTGAGTTCCAGGCCTTGACGAAGAGATAAGCAAATACCGACCATACTGGAAAAGAAGCTCTACCAATGAAGGATCCTCATCTGTTTTGAAGGATTT
>JAOXJP010000012.1:11932136-11956399 GCA_025762735.1 Platanus orientalis | reverse complement strand
GTGGGAGAGGTAATTGACTGTCTCCCTGCGTTTCTCTCCTCTTTTTCTCCTTCTTCTTCTCTTTCTCCTCTCTTTCATTCCCACAAATTACAACTTACCTTTACCCTGACTCCAAATCTCCCCCCTCAGATCAACCTCATCATCCCGAGACACATAATCCAATGACCTTGATTCAAGCTCCACCATTTTATCCCCCCTCACAGCTAACATGTCAAGGTTGTTGAACGATTGAGATGAATCCCCAACCCACGCTTCCTATCTTGGAACTCCCATCGAGTCTTACCCTTCCACTGCATCTCACCCCATACCTTTTCATTTTGCCTAACCCCAGTCATACCAGCAGCGGAAAAGGAAGAGTTACAAAGTATCACTGCACACAATGTAGCCTCCAGACGGTCGTACAAAGATGGCAGCCCCAACATCATCCCTATTTGAAATTTGAATCGAAAATTAATGTGGTAGAACCTTGGTCTTGACTGCCCGATTATCAGCCACCGACTTAGCCACCCCTTCCGAACGGCCACCATTCAGATGCTCCTCAGAACCCATACATGGCACATTGCATTCCTTCACATAGATATTCCCCTCAATGAAGATCGCCACCGAGAAGTATTTCCCCTAGTCAATAGCCGAAAACAACCTCAGTATCGCTCGCAAATCACCACTAGCCAATTCCAGACGAACCCAACGAATTTCATCACAGTTCAACGTACCTGTGTCCACCGATAGTAGTCCTCCACAAATATTCCTAATGAACCCAAAGATTGCTTGAGTGCAAAGATTCAGCAGCAAGCCCATACGCGAATCCATCGGTTCTTGAAAAGGCATTCATAGCTGATAATCATAGCATCAGATGTCCAGCGACCAAATTCCACCTCACCAAATGAAGGACCAAAACTTTCCGATCCCAAAGGTTCTCAGCTTCCAACGTCGAAGAGCAGACAAAGATCGCCTGATAGGACCCCAGTACAATCCATACTACCTCATTAACCAGATTCAAGGCTTCACATATGTGTTCTGAAATCACCTCCTAAAGAGTGTCCACCTTAGATCATAGGCAGATGATAGAGCTGGCCCAAACTTCCTCGATAGCAGCATTCATAGGTCTAGTCACCCTAATAGACCAATCTTTTTCACGATGAACCACCTCAATGTTCAAGGGTTTGTCCTTCGCAGGAACTAGTCTGAATACCATTCACCACCCTGCCTGCCAAATTCAGAAATGATACCTAATTGACCATAGGAGCTTTGGGAATGACCGAATTCACTCCCCCGAAAGACCATTGGAGAACATAAGCCACGATGACCCAACCCGAAGTCCCGTCACCTCCTGGGATGAAGATCATAAATTCTTTACCATTCCTCAAAATTTCCAAAATTTTAAGAAATTTCTCTTGCTCATTCGATCTGACTTTGACAATGATTACCTTGTTTCCATCCTCATGAGTTCTAACCAAGGCCATGAGGTTAGTTTCCTAACAAGCTTGATCCAACACTGAACAACCATGGAATTAGGCTTTCTCTTCATAGCCCCGAAGCCACAAACCCCTTCCTTTTTTCAGTAACCTTAAGCACTTGTGCATTCCCAGCATAAATAAGATCCAAGTCAAAAGTTTTGCGCTCAATTGCAATGGATTGTTTAATCGCCATATCAAGAAGTAAGTTCTTGAAGAATTTTTCTGGTTCTCATGGCCTTGGAAATTGTCATGCACCTCTTCAAGAGTAGGATAACAAATAACTACGACCAATCTGGCTCAGCCAAATGAAAAGATAGTTAAGAAAACATTGTGACCCAAAACATCAACCAGGCTCTATTTCTTGATCAATCGATGAAAGGGTGTTTCTCAAGGTTTCCATCACTCAAATTTGGCATCTCTTTCCATATCAATAAGGTGAACTAGTTTATTATCAATCATAAACCCACAGCGTCAAGGCATACAAGAGATTTAAGACACTAAAGTTATAATCACATACATCACAGAACGTACTCTTGATTTATCACTAATAGAATCTTAGCTGGGAACTGATTCCAACAGCTCCATACTTTGGTGACTAACCACTTAATTGCTTGCTGCATGGTCCTGCTACAGAGCATCCATTACCATTTGAACACTTGCGGCAATACTACCAGGTCTGTACCAAGTTGCGATGCACTGTAGATTAGAAACCCCTTATATTATTCACCTACAGTAGTCCTAATTACCTTATGATGCGGAACTTGATGGAAAATATTTGCAAAGAATAAAATAAAAATTAAGAAATTATTAATTTTTGGGTGGGGAAATTTTGTAATTTCCAAAAAGTGAAAAAATATGAAAATACTCCCGGCGGGTGTCAGAAAAATCTGAAAATTTAGGGATAGGTTTTACTAGCACTCAGTGACCTTTGTTCAAAATTTCATGATTTTATAGGATTTTAAAGTTTCAGATTTAAGAAATAATCCCAGAAATTCCATACAAGTGCTACAGAAAACCTTGATTAAATTCAAAATAGGAGGGATTTTAGAGTGATTCTTGAAGGCTTTGAAAGAGGGAATATGGGTAATCAGAACCCTTGAAAAAAAAATAGAGAAAAGGCCTAGAATAGGGGGACCGATGTTCACTTTTATAACCAAAAAAATAATCCAGATTTAAAACTAACTTTAAAAGGAAGAACTAAGGTTATTGCAGACCAAATTTAAATAAAAGATCAACAATGGATGTTCAGAACTATATTAAAGAATAGAATTGTAGCCTTACCTAGTTCGAAATTAGTCAAAGAACCCTATTCTTGAAGATCACGATTTGGTCAAGGTGACTGTATTACTTGCAGAATTTCAGCACTCTACTCTTAATAATAGATGAGATGTAATAACAATGGAAAATAAAAGACAAGGGAGAAGATATAGATGAAGAAAAAGTAATATGGAAAAGGATTAAAGTGTCGTCGATGATGGAGAGCAGAAGAGGAAGAAGAGGTGTAATAGGGTTTCACGGCAGCACTTAGAAGAGGAGTTGAAATCGTGGGGTAAGAGAGAGAGAGAGAGGAGAGAGAAAATGTGAGAGAGAGACTACCCACTTGTGGGTTTGTTTCAAAACCAATTTTTTTGTCTCCATAATATTCAACGTCCATTACAGTGAATGGATGCCTATTACATAGGCTCACATCATCCACTAATTAGAAGTATCTTAAAAAAATAAAGAAACCCATAAAAGAAAGAGCCTAGTCGGCTACTCTAAGGGTCCACCATTACTAAAACAAAACAAAAAACCCCAAAATACCCTTGGCCTTTGGCCTTGTTACAAATCTCTGCCACTAAACAAATATTGGTATAAAAGGCCTTATTGAACATAAAAAATGTCCCCCCTCCCCCATGTGCAATACTCCTAGGATTTCTTAAACTTGGGCTTAGATCTCCACATAGGGTTTTAAAGTCCAAATGATGGATGTTGCATCAATCCCCCCTCCCCTCTTAGAAAACTCAACCCCATTTTACAAGGGTCATCCAGTGGTTCTAGGAAGGAAATGGTTGATGGTTGGATTAGAAGACTACTTTTGACAAGACCATTAATACTCTGTGGATTTAAGATTGGAGAATATATTATAACTTCCACGTAAAGTCTGTTGTGAGTCCAAGTAAGATACAAAGAACACCGAAGGCATCTCCACTCTATGTACTAAGATTCAAATTTTCTTGACAAGTACCAACTTGGAAAGCAAGAGGGTAAAGAGTTGATTTCAAGCTTGAGATTGTAGTGTAGGATGTTGAATCACAAAGTGTGGAAGAAAAGTTTAAGGTTGCAATCCAAGACATTAAAGAAAAGGATGGTGATCTTGTTGTAGTGATTAAACAAGCCAGTGTTGAGGTTTCTAAAGTGATTGTTGAGCCAATGCTAATACATAATAAATGTGATGTTGCTCTCCTAGTTCATGCTTAGCCAATAAAGGAAGACCAAGTTAACGATGATGATGTGTATTAAGGGATAGGTCCATTACTGATTCATGAGCCTAAGCAAGAGACAGAGGAGGTTGACCATGAGGTCTTTCCCATATCAAATTCCTACAAAACAACAGGGTTACATCATGATCTGATTGTGGGAGGATTTTTTATAGTGGTGCAGCAGTTCAAGCTCTTCGATGTTGCTGATCCTTCTAATCTATGAAACTCAAGGTCGAGTTTTTTCGAACAAGGGGGGTTTAATGCGGACATGAAGACCACATGGGACCCACATGGCTCTTAGTGGGCCCACACATGAAGACACATGGAGGATACCCTTGCTATATAAGTGGAGTCTTTAATTTAGTTTTAGAATCTTTATTTGAGTGTTTTTCACTATTTTATTTCATAATTTATGAGTTATTAAGAGTAAGGACGTAATAGGTATTTGGATATTTGTTTAAGGGTTTGGTAATGAGTTTTAAAATGGGAGAAAGGTGTTAAATTGTTGATTTCAAATTTTGGAAAGGGAGAGGTAGACATGAGGTTTCTTTTTAGAAGCCATGAAGGCTATAAAGAAAAAGGATCTCTTGTAATCGATTGATGAAGAGAATACAGAATTTTTTTAGCTTCTTGTTCGCATGACAAGTTGTTGGGATAAGGCCCTAAACAGAGCGGAATGGCGGAATAGGATTCGTGTAGCCGACCCCAAATAGTTGGGATAAGGCTGTTTGTTGTTGTTGTTGTATATATGTCTCTATACATTGTAGTTGTACTAGATCTTTATGCTCTACATATAAATTCATTAAAGTGTGTGAGAGGGAATACTCTCTACACACGATTTCTTTACTCCATAAGTAATCTTCTTCTTCTTCTTCTTCTTCTTCTCTTCTCTTCTACACTTTCTTCTTCTACTTTTCTGTGCAAGTTTCTACTTGGTATCAAAATTCAAAATTCTAGGTTTGGAGACCCTGGACATTTCTTGTTGCTAACGTCAACAACCCAACCCTAGGGTTGTTGACGTCAACAACCATACTATCACGGATATATTTCTCTCTATCACAACCTTGCGGTGCCCTGACCATCACCTAGCCAAGGCCAACCTTATCGCCATTTGAATTCTTCTCTAACCCACCAATATGTCTCACATCCACTAACAAGGATATTGCTCACCAAGAGAACGTATGTGTTAAGCCCCGCTTGACCAACCCACAAGCTCTTTGTGTCACCATAATGCTTGTCCCGCCCATAAGGTCCATCATATCAACATTGCTTGCTAGCTAACTTCAAACCATACTAAGCCAAGCACATGACTAGTCAGCCACCTTGGCACGCACACCACTCCATTGAAACACATCTTAAATGATCATGAAGCTCTTAACACTCTGCATGTAGTACTGAAGGCCTAGCATGCCTACAACACCTCCTCAAGTTGCCGCTCCAAACATTAAGGCCACTGACACCCATGACACCTTATGAGGGCACCATGGAATTCCAAGCAAGATGCTGCCCCTGGTAACATTGAATTAACCAACTCTTCCAAAACCTTAAGGTATTAGGAGATACATAAATTAATATTCAACACCCCCTCCCCTCAGGAGGAACATTGTTCTCTCTTGGGATTACTAGGAGAATTAGGTGCAAGTCTACAATGTGCACACACACTTGCATTACTACATATGGGAGAATACTTTTACTTCCATGGGATTCAAACTTGTGACATAACTTGGCTCTGATACCATGCTAACATTGAATTAACCAACTCTCCCAAAACCTTAAGGTGTTAGGAAATACTTAAATTAACATATTTTATTTTTTATAATTCACAAAAATTAATATACTTCAGCAGCCCCTTATCTTGCCTGACTATCAAAGTGATCCTCTTATATGAGGCTAAGCTCATGCTAAGCATTAGGATAAGCACACCTAAGCACAAAAGCCACAAGATAGCCTACTTAGCCACCAATGTGTCACCACTATTGCATATGGCATACTAGTAATGCACACACAGCCTCTAGTTTGAAGTCAGGGCCCTAGGCACAGAACCTAGGCAATCCCACTAGGAAACCTAGAGCTGCTCCCAACCCATGTTGGGGATGCTTTGCAATTTAAGCTCATGCAGGCTAAGAGCATGTCACATAGCACACTGTCCACCATGTCACCTATGCCTTGACATGCCTCCTACTATGCCAAGGGCTTGGCGCATCCAAGCACCCTCCACACTCCTTAAGGTGTACACTAAGTTTTTCACCCGTTGCCAACAGAGAACGTCTTTTCCCATAAAATTATACTAGTTTATCCACGAGTTTTCTATTGTGCATTAAATACGGAAATGCCACAGTGCGAACACTCAAAGCCGCCATGCCACGCACAAGCCAAAAGTCTTGTCTGTGATAGCACAACTCCTAAGGTTGGTGTGTGATACAGTGTGTTTATGATAGATCTCAATTTTATCTATATTTTAGAGATCATTCCAGATTATTTAAGAAGTTTCATGGTTTTTTGAAGATTTTTCTTTGAAAAAATCGTGAAATTCCAAATTTATAAATTTTGCATGGTGTGTTCAATTGAAGGCTTTTATGGGTGATACCTCCAACCGATTTACTCCCTCAATATTGTAAGAGTCCAGAAATACCCTCCTTATATGTTACCACCCTTCTACTTCTACATAACAATGGATCAATTTTTGGCATAGGAGATCTCTTGGTGGGACAAATGAAGGATGGGCCAACCCCTCCTCCAAAATGATCAGATTTATTTATATATTACAGAGAGTAGCACATGTAAAAGTCTACTGATGTGATATCACAGAGCACATATAAAAATCTACTGATGTGATATTGCAGGAATAAAAAGAACTCCCATTCAGTTCTCCTAAACAAACCTCTTTTGTAAAGAGTGCACTCAGCAGCTTTACATAGATCTGAAGTTTTCTCAACAGTTATTGTATGGCCTGGGAACAAGCCAAATAGGTGCGAAAGATGCCGGTGATGCACATCTGGGTCCTGGAAATCTTCTGCCTATCATACATAGAAACATAGGATAAAAGACCAACAAAATAAAGGCAGTTATTTTTCTACATTTGAACAACAAAACCTGCCATATAGTACCGAAAACAAGAAATAATAACAAAATAATAACAATAACAATAATAATAATAATAATAATCGAATTCAAGCTTTTGAATTACCCATTCCATGATGGAACCATCTCTAGCAATTTTTGTGGGGTGAAGCTTTGGTTGTGCAGTTCGAATTTTTTCAACTAAATCATCCTCATTTCTTCCCAAAACCTGTTCATACAAAAGAAGCAGAAATCAAGATAAACTCTAGGGTTGTTTCACAGAAGTAGGTTAGGAGTATTTTTAAAAAAATGACCTCAGCAGCAGAAATAACCACAGAGAAAATTTCCCTTATGATTGCCATGTCCATAGTTGATGAATAGCTCACACCTGCAAGCTTACCATCTGGGGCAATAAACATATGTTCTGGAGAGGTTGATGGATTGGTTTCCAGATACCCTCCTCGGCCTTCAATCAACCAGTCCAACAGAAAAGATGCACACCCTTCCAGCAGGGGATATGCTACATTTTCCAAGAAACCCTATATATACAGAAATATTAAACAAACTAAAAGGGAGATAGATTACACAACACAAATTGACTTGATACTATATACATGATCACTAGTGTAGGATTAAAAGTAAGCCTATCCAACCGAGGCAATGTTCACTCTCTATATCAGTTTTTCAAAAGTAGTATGAGGCTTGCGCCTTGAGGCGAGGGCACATGTCACACATGCCTCACATCATGGAAATGGTAGGGAGCCCATGCTTTGTACAATAGTCCAAAATATTTTTCTTCTCACAACATTAAAACTTAGAAGTTTATTTCTTTAATTTTTGATTTTTGATTAGTTTAAAATAATTCAGTTATTCTATTTTAATTCCTTTCAAAACTATTGCTGTTCATATTTGTTATTTATTCCTTTTCATCTCTAATTTTCTCCTTATGTATTTATTTATTTATGAAAAAACTGAGCTTGTCAGGCTTACGCTCCATGCCTCGAGGCTTACTCCTCACATTTTAGGAAAATGAAGCATCTCAAATTCGAAAACATTGCCATATATACAGGCAGTCATTACCCAGAACTAAGAAACATATCACTGGATGGAAAAGATGGAGAGAAAAAAACTATGCTGAGTAGTTGGTGATGCCTAATGAGAAATTTTGATTCAAAAAGAAGTGAAATGAAAGGGAAAAGAAAGAAAAACAGTCATACCACCAACACAAACTAAATGGGGACTAAGGTGTCACAATAGAAGCTTGGTGTGCTGAACGAATTCAATTTGAAATCTGGGAATAGATTACAAAAATGGAATTATAAGAATACAGATTCTTACTTTAGAGGAACACATTCATTTTACACTGTCAAACAATAGAGTCCCAAGGTGTAAATAGTAAAACAGAATCCCCGTCTTAAAAAGAAAAGTTTACAACATATAGCTCAGTATCTTACTTTGTCCATTGTGAAAGTATAATGCTCCCATAGATGGGTACAAAGCCATGCTCCACCCATTGGCCAGAAAGCCCACACAGGATCACCTCGATGTGGTGATGTTTTAGCCCATATGTCCGACACATGATGTACAACCCAACCACTTGCTCCATAGTTGATCTGCCAACGTTATCGCTAAAACATCAAGCCTGAATAACATTTCATGAATAAATTACATTAATCTGGGAATGAGAGAAAAAAAATTCCCTCAATCACAGAGAATCAAACAACCATAAAAAGGGTAGGAAGGATCTTCACTAATATTCGCACTACAGTGGTTTAAACCTTTGTTATTCCCTAGCACCTTGATGACCTAATAGCTGTGTTGCCAACTTGGCATGCAGCCAAATGGATATACCAGATGACAATGCTGCAAAGACTAGGTGGTCCTCATTATGTGGCATAGCCAAGCATCCCTTTTTTTTTCATAAGGAGCCAAACACTTATAATTCAGGAATTTCTCATACCTTTACATCTTTAATACCTGCTCTTTTACTTTATTCTATCAGGAAGAGCACCTAACAGCTTACTAGTTAAATGCTAAAAAATAAACCACAGAATGAAACAGAATCTTACTTGTGCTGTTTTACTCCCATTGATGGACAGCAAGGAAATGTAATTAAACAAGGGCTCTTGGCACTCACTTAGATTGCAAGAAAGGGAAGGCCAGTAATTCATTTGGAGATTGATGTTCAAGTGAGGAGCGGCACTGGGAAAAAAGAAGTAAAATATTCATTTGACTATTCTGAACAGAGACCTCAATAAGCAACTATTTAAGTACAGATTGATCTGTAATAGCAGCCATTTGTTAAAATTTCCCAAGGCCTACAGCCTGAAGATATAACTTGCATTATTTGCCAAATAAATGTGGAAGAAAGTACATGCTTGGATATACCAGTAACACTAACATAATACATCTTTGCAAAAGTATATGGAGGGTAGTAAATAGGATGGGGGGAATATAAAGACAACTAAATCAAATGTGGAGACATAAGTATTATGGAGTTCCTTTTTCCTTCCATAACACAAGAATATGATGCAATAAAGTGGAGACCAAGGAAGAAAAAGACTGTGTCAGAGATATTCAGGGAACAGATGTGATAAATATGGCTTTTGAATTCATGAGAGAAGGTCGCTATACATTACAATCACATATCTGAAGTGAACAGCTGTAGTTCAACTAAATTACTTCTTTAATATGCTTTGCAAGGCTAAGAAAGGGCAATCAAGAAATAGCTCCAGTAGGTTATAAAACCCAAACTTCAGAAATGCAATTGAGGTCATTGATGGGTACAGAAGAACAAAGAGAGGAATGAATGAAAAGGTGGGGTAACATTGTAGTGGATGAAAAATTTAGCTAGACACATCATATATTATTTATCCCACTCTGTATTCCATTGGGCATGTAGTCCACATATGTTTTGAATTTCTTTAATTAATATCCATAAATTAATATTAGATGGCTATTTTGTCTTTGTCGACCCACATGTTTAATGTGTAGAATCACTCATTACCTCTATATGGTGTGTGTATACTGAATGTACAACAGTTATCTGACAACAGCAATTAAATGGCATCAATTATTAGAACTATTGATCACTTCTTCTAATTGTAGAATATTGCAATTGTCAGTAAAAACAACCTACTATCAGTAACCAAATGAGTGGCACACTAAATTTGTACTAAGCATCTGACACATATGATAAACATAGAGACATAAGTTAGAGAGGAAGTGGTCAGGTGTTGACTAAGATGTTTTCAAAGAACTCAAGACAGTTTGGGAAAATCCAGTTATAGAATATGCTGAGATAGGAATATGAGTTTGTTGATATAGGAGCACAGATCTGTTGCTATAGGGACATGAATAGTTCAAGACCCAAAAATACTTTAGGAAAGTCAAGTTCAAGAATATACTGAGATAAGGAAATGTATTGATGATAGAGAGCATGGATCTGTCACAATTGGGGATTTCGGGCATGAGGGACCAAAACCCATTTCATAGGGAGATTAGACAATTAAGACCAAGAGCAAGACTAGTTAGAAGAATCTTGCCTTTAAAGACAAAATGAGAAAAGCAGGAACATTAAAGTAAGTGTGACTCCCTTTAGAAAAAGAAACATCTAAAGAAATCAAGATGCTAGTCTTTTATAGTAACAAATGGTCATCCAAAATAGATGCCAAGCCACACTGGGAGGGATTGATGTAGGATCGAGTAGATTCAGCACTAAAAAATAGAGCTTGACAATTAGGGTTTAATAAGCTAAACAGACAGATTTTTGTACCCTAAACTATAAGAAATATGTTCAGATTGAAGAAGAAAACAGATGGTTCTTGGTTCAAGTTTACAAGTATGCAGGATATTGTATAGGCTGCATAGGGTGAAAGGGAGAGGAGTTACAATTTGTGAAGAGTTTGATACAATAATTGAAGAGGGTGGTGAGGATGGATTAATTAGCTATATGGGTTCTGGATGAAGGGTTAAGACTGTTGTAATAGAGAAATAAATGAGAACAAGAAGGAAGAATATGGTGAAGAAAGAAAAAGGAACTTACTATGAAAAGTAATATGTGAACAATAATTCGTGACAAAGAAGGAGAGAAAAGCAAAGAACCTAGCAATCACTACTTGGGTAGGAGGCATCCACACATCCAAGAGCTTTGAAAATTTCTTCTTAAAAACTTCATTCAATACTACAATTGAGTGCAATAGAGGGTATATATAGACCACACTTCTTCTAATTGAACTCCAATTATGTCTCAAATTTGAGAAACTAACTAAAAACAAAACTCTGGAATGAGTAATTCCTGCCACAAAGTGATACCCTGCTAATATTTAAGGTATAACTTTCCCAATCACTTTGGAATTGCAAGATTTTATACTCATTGGGAAGTTAACAGAATAATCATTCACACAACACTGAAAGATAAGCCAAACAAGTCAGTTTTGACCAATGGTGGAAATAAAACATTCACTTTCCTAAAAAAATTTAAAATAAAAAATAAAAACCTACCAAACTTGGAAATAAATAAATTAAGAAAAAAGCTATCTAATTAGAAATTAACCTGGATTAGCCCAAAACTTACAAAATTAAAAACTGTTGCTAAACAAAAAATTTAAAGCCAAGATACCCACACATGGGAGAAGAATACACTTTATCATTTCTTGAGCCTGCTGGACTAGATTTGAGGGGCCTCAGATTTGCAAAGTTGAGGCCCACAAATTTGAGTATTAGCTGTTTCAACGCATAAAGGATATAATGAGCAGTTCATGAAACAAGTCAGATCTAGATTTGATCCATGTATAAAATTTCTGAATTTACATGGGTTGATCCAGATCCGAATCTGACTCAGATTCATAGTTGTGCATACAAATCCAAACCAAGATCCAAATGGATCCAACATATGGATCAAGATACCATACTTCATTTTGTGCTTTTTCTATACACCATATAACATGAATCTGTTCTGTTCAAAAGTTTGGATCCAATCTGTCAAATTAAATTAAGATTCAAATCTCACCAAATAAGAGCTGATTTAGTCAACCTAAATTAGGTCCATATACCAAAAAAAAAGGACCCATATCAGGTGAAAATTGGTCTCTGGCCAGATTTGTTCCTTTTCATGCCTTATAAATGAGCTTCAATGAGTAAGCATAATACATATGATGTCCATTCTCTATTTAAAGGATTGTGAAATCAACTGCACTCTTTCAGATATAGAATGTTATCGGCAATTGTTTGGTTTACATGTTCGGATGGGTTACAACAAGTGTTTCTATTTATGCATGTTGACACAAACACAATAGTAATTTTCCCTAGTGATATCATATGTAAATCCTAATTAAATATTCTAAGATTAATGGGGTTTAAATTTGCTTTCATTTGATTCTCCTTCTTTTGTTAGGTTCAGAAAAATGTCTCGTTTGAGGAACTCAATATATTAATTTGACAAATACATACCACAGTCTAGAAGAAGGGAGGAGCAAAGGGGGTGCTAAAGACACAAAGTATTCGTGAGCTTCAAAAGTTTAAGGGCTTCTAAAGTTTTGATAGATGGGGATTCCGCAGTGGTAATTGGATGAGCGTCGAATCACAGTTCTATTTCTTGGAAGTATGCTCATTTTTTTTCATGAGATTGGGATCTGCTGCTTTCTTTTGACTCTTCCAACTATCTCATCCTGAGGTCTCACAATTGTTTGGCGGATTCTTTAGATAACTGGGGGGTGGGGTTGGACAATGTCTTCAGTGACAATGTATTACTAGTGGGTCTAGTGTGATGCCCTTGGTCCCTTGTTGTATTTTAGTTTTTCAAAATCGTTTATTATCCACACAAAAAAAGGCACAAAGTATTCAAATAGTCATCCTTCAGCTATGTTGTGTAATGTAATATTCCTCACTTAGACAGTCAAAGAACATTTTAAGAATGTGGACAGACACACAGACAGAGAGATAAGAGTACAGAGAACATACTCCCATGCTGGCTCAACATCCTTGTTCCATATCCCCTGTAGGTTTGATACCTGAGTTCCAGGCCTTGAAGAAGAGATAAGCAAATACCGACCATACTGGAAAAGAAGCTCTACCAATGAAGGATCCTCATCTGTTTTGAAGGATTTCACTCTTTCTGCAGATGAGGCCATACCATTGTTGATTCCTTCAGTATAAAAATCAGTTTTTGAAGACTTTACTCTCTTCAACCCACCACCTTTGACACTCTTGGAGCTTTTCGAAAGCTGCAGTGAGACACGGTGAAAAAGTTTCTGATAATCATCCAAATGATGTGAATAAAGATCAGAGTAGGTGAGCTTCTGTATTGAAGTCAGTAGGTTGAGTGCCTCTACAGTAGGATCCTTTTTAGAATCTGAAGGCTTGGTGAATGGTCCATCAAATGAAGATGAAGCCGCTACAAGCAAAACAGCCCAGTCTGAACCTTGAACCTTCAACTTCCTATCCTCCACAACCTGTATCCCTCCCACACCATCACTAATCTGCAAACCAAGAACTGTAGAAAATTGAATTCCTTTTGGATTGTCATTTGTATACACTTTTGGTGGGACCCTTTTACCAGGACAACTTCCTTCCATAACAATCTGATTCTCACTATTTACATGTGATTGATGATGTAACTTGCTATCTAGGGATACTGTAAAAGACAGAAACCCTGATTTGCTTGCAGAAATCTTTGTTACTATCACCTGATGGGGAAATGAAACAAAATGTTCCCTCGTAACTACTACATCACCCACAGCGTACTTCACCTTTACAGTTGCAGTATCCAAATCAAGCTCTCTCTGATAAGTTTCTACATCATATGCAGCATGGGAATCATCAAACTCTAGCTTGATATCACCTAGAGGCTGGTATACCTTCACATCACAGAATAATGTTCACATAAGACATTGGGTAAGAGTAACCACGTTACTTGAAGTTCTTTCTCTTTCTGAAATCATCCATCAACTCCAGTCTTACATTATTCTTACAAATTAGTCTAATTCTAAAGAAGAAAACATATAAACTTACTAATAATGAAAATACCAAACTAGAACTAATTGCCTATAGCATGCATTTTCATATACAACTCGAAGTAACAGTCATTCAATTACAGTACCCCTTCCTTTTGGGGTAAGAAAATTATGCACCACTACAATATATATTTTTATTTTTGGGAAGAGTTTATTAAAAAATGGGATATGGAATCCCCAAGAGCCAAGCTGCCCGAAGGCTACAAGAAGTATGTATTCGTATAAGGGATATCTCATCATCCCATAAGCAAACATGGAATGAGATAAAATAGAAATGGGTGAAGTGAATTTCCAACCCCTTGACAGCCCTACATGGGGATTCAACCCCTTGACCTCCACAAGGGAGGATGATGCCTCAACCACCCAAGCACAGGGGCGTTGGGTGTGTGTGTGTATATATATATATATACACCTGGGGATTGAACCCCTTGACCTCCACAAGGGAGGATGATGCCTCAACCACCCAAGCACGGGTATATATATATATACTCGGTGTGTGACTGAATGACCTGTTTATTCCCGGCCAATTTTTTGACCTGATTTGAGATCCGAGTTGACCTGAACCATTTAGGTTTGTTTTGGGGTTTCCAAGTGCAATTGGGATTAGGGTTTGGAGCCTATATATATAATCCTATTCGCAGGATTTAGAGGAAAAAACTCTAGTAACTTGTAATCTTCATTACAGTGGAAGCTTCTTGATCATCTTCACCCATGAACGTAGGCAATATTGATGAACCAAGTAAATTTTTGTGTGTTGTGAGATGATTCTTCCTTGTATTTTTTTATTTTGCCATCAACTCAAATTCCATCCATTTGTCATAACAATACCATGGCGGATTGTGTCCACCTCCCCCATTTACGTTAACCTCCACTGGGGATCAGGGGGGTGGGCACATCATTGCTGAAAAGTGATTCACACCCCCCAAAAAGTTTAAATCACTTTTCGGGGCTGATGTGTCTGCCCCCTGACCCCAGTGGAGGTTAGGGTAAATAGGGGAGGCGGACAATACATACATACATACATACATACATATATATATATATATATATATGAACTTACATGAGGTATAGAGCATATCATTTATGTGATTACTCTTCATTATCAGATGGACAAATAATTCAAGGCTTAAGGTTTTCAAAGTATCAAGGGAATATGCGGGGTATTTTTTTTCATTAAGGCTTCTGTCTTTTAATTAAGAGACTACTCTGATTATAAAAATCAAGGCGTGCTCAAATCACTACCCTACTTATTCAATTATACACACTGAGATATAGAATATAAAAAAAACAAAGTCACCAGTAAATAATCCAAAAGCATAACCAAACAAAGAGAATGAAGAAGCATACATCAGAAGGATTGCCAGACAGCTTGAATGCTGCTTCCGTAGCTTCAGGATATTGGCCTTTATCAACAAGTTTTCTGACCTGTGATAGTGCTTCTGGCGCATCAGGGTTTGTATAGTTCGCAGGCACCCCAGTCCAAAGAGTATCCTCTACATAAGAATTTAATCAACAATCCATCAGCTTCACTTCCAAATGAAATAAAATGAAAGAGAAAGGAAACTAGTTGCGCTACCCATGTCTCATCCAAAGTCACTCATAGAAATTCACACATTTCAATAAAACCATCGTATCCTTTCAAAATCTTCAATTTCAATTCAGATTTCGGTAAGTTCAAACATTGAAATGGATTCAAGTTTATAAAACCATAAGTGAATTACTGCTGGGAATTGAACAGACCGAAAGCTCAAATCCACAAATTCACAAACAACAAACTAAGCTTAAACGTTGAATCAAATTGCAAATTTACAAACTAAGACTCGAACCAAGCTTCGATATTTGTAGCGACGCAGACATTGTAATTCCGAATTCGTCAAGCAAAAGCTGAGGAAGAGAATGCCATTACCATTGAGCTGCAACGTTTCAGAAGCGACGCCGCCCCAAACCATAGCACCGAGGCGGCCGTTGCCGATAGGGACGGCATCAGTCCAATGCTTAGCCGGCCCGGCAAACACAACCTTGAGAGGCTCGGCGGCATCCATTTCCACCAAGCTTGGGCTCCAAAGATCTATCCCGGAGGGGCGACGAACGAGAACCCAGTCTCCTTCGTCCTCCATTAAAACCGAGCAATCTGGAACTGCAAATGAGGAGAAGACGAAGACGAAGACGTTGTCGTCGTCGAGAATCCTTTTTGAATTGTGCGTTTGCCTTTCTGATCGTGAGATCTGCGGCGTCTCTGTCGGTGAAAAAGATAAAAGTAGGAACAGAGAAGTGGTGGGGGAGAGAAGCTGACAGAAGCTTTTATGAGCCTCTGCAGGTACTGTCACCGCGTGGAGGAGACGTTCAGGCCCGCCTTGTTTCTTCGGCGTTTCCTAACGTTTTCATAAAAATAACAATAATAAAATCTCGCTTTTTACAGCAAGCATTTCAGTACCGACAGGGGTCCCAGCCTTTTGACGGAATGGCTCTGATACTTCTTTTATATAAGAAAGACAGGTGCATAATCATTCTCCACCATCAGATCTAACCACCCAATGCTCAATGGCGATTCACAAAAACACTGTGATAAGATGGCCCCACTTTTTTGATCAATGGGCGGGATCCACCGTTTTAGATGGCAGAAAATAACTGGAACAAATCTAATAACGGTTGTCATGAGGACCTCATATGAGGTCATTCTCAAAACCTGGCAAACGGAGTGCAAGTACACGGGTGAAAAAAAAGGGTATTATTGTAAATAGGCAGAAGACACACCGTATAATCTTTGGGTATATTGTCTGAAATCATACCAAAAAATTTATTAAAAAAAACAGAGATAGGGGAGAGAAAGTAAGAAGAGAACTGAACAAGAAGAGAGAGAGGAAGGAGAGAGTTGAATTTAGAAATACATAGAATTAAATAACAACAAAGAGACAATTTAGGATTGTTCATGTGACACTTTTTAAACAATTTTAAAAAATCACATTACTTTATAGTGTATAAGATATAAGATTTCTGATTCCTAGGAAAGAATACTGACTCGTTTTGTGTAGAATTTTATTACCGTGAACAAAGAATAAATGTTTTTCAGTTTTATAATCACGGACTAATCTTGCACTTAACTCATTTGGTAATATGGATACGGAACCCAAAGAATGGGTTAGGGGGGGTGCCCAAAAGTCAGCAGGTGCTATATGCTCAGAGGATAATGGTATTAAATGTGTCTCACATTCACCATATACACTACAGAGGCATTTTTATCACAGAACATTTGCTTATAAACAAAAAAAAAAATCTTTTGAAGTTATAAAAAGCTTGAATACAGACAGCGGCTCTCCAACAGATATGGATTCGGTGTCAGCACTCCCGGCGACCGAGAGTAGCCCTTGCCGATTAATAAGGACCAAAATAAAATTATAGAAAGAATCATAAGATATACTCACAATTTCATGGGCAAGTTTGTTAGATCGGAACCATCCAATGGTAGGTCTTGATCAATTTATTAGATGAGATACATACATGTGATCAAGTGACACATGATGTTTTATCCCCAAAAACAAACAAAAAAAAGTGTCACATGAATACATGATGCAGTTATAAAAAGGTGTCACATGATTTTTTTTTATTTTTTATTTTTGTCTCCATACTTGGGCCTACATCATGTTAACAGCCGTAAAAGGTTGACCTGCGTCACCTGACTGAACCTGCGAGAACCATAGCAGGCAACACCTGTGCATACCCCCTATGCCACTTCAAGGATTCGACCTTGTGTCTTCCGTGAGAAAGATAGATGCTACAGCCACCTGAGCACAGGGCTGTAGGGTGTTGCCATTGTTTTGAGAACCGGACTGACCATCAAACCGATAAGATGGATGGTTCAAGTTCAACCGGATTTGACTGTTGGGTTACATGATATAACCATGGTTTGTTTTAAACACAAGTAAAATGTAAAAAAATACTAAAAAATAAGGCTGTGTTTGGCAGCCACCTGTAATGAAATCATTTCATTTGAGTTTTTCAAGGTAAATGAAACAAAAAAAAAATGGATCATAACGATTTCATTCAGATTTGCAGTGATTTGTGCTTGATAACATCGATCATTTCATTTTACAGAAAAAACCCATGATGATGACTTCATTTTTAATTTTATTTAACAAATCAGAATAAATTTAAATGAACTCATTACCACTTATCATCTCATGCCTTACATATATCTTGGAAATTTAAATGAAATGATTACATTATAGGGTAGCTGCCAAACATGCTATAAAACAATTCATAATGCATTAGAAGGCGTATGACCTGATTTCTAATTTTTAAACGTTAAAAAATAAAATAATAAATAGTAATTTGGAAAGATATGTTCTTGATTTTTTTTCTTGTTAATTTGCTAAAAAAATAAAAAACCGTATGATTTCATTAGAACCAAAGTTGTTAAAAACCAGCTGGTTTTGAATGGTTTTGCTAAGTAATTTTTGGCATATTACAATTTTAAACTTCTATAGAACCGTTTAAGGTACTGGTTTCAATCAAATTCGATAAGACCACTAGTTCGATCCGGTTTTCAAAACTATGGATTTTGATACCACAACTGCAGCCTGGTATCAAAAAAAAAAAAAAAAAACTGCAGACAAAAATCACCCTTTAATGTTACACTGTTACTATATAAATTCTACTTATTTGTTTTTTTTTGGGTAAGTTATAAATTTTATTTTTATTTTCATTCCAAGACACCCATTCATTTTTTTTCTTTCTCTTGTAGTGACTGGACTACCTGCACAGCTGTGTAAACCAATCACAGATGCCCGCTTATCCAACAGGTTTACGCTTAATCAAAATGCAGAGGCCAATGCCTCTGTGCCCTGCCCTGGTGTTCACGGCATCGCCTCTCAATAGTAGAGGATTTACAATGGCAATTGTACATTGATGCTTGTCTTTCCCACCGTGTTGCAGGTCCCTCAGGTGCCATATCAAGTGCACCACACTCCTGATGTGACCACTCAGGAGGGGGAATCAAAAACCTCCAAAAAGTGAATTGATTCCGCCCCCCGAGTGGTCCCATCAAGGGTGTGGTGCATACGATTTCATCCCCTAGGAGATGGTGTACGTGCACTCAACGATCAACTGAACACGGTTTACACCGAAGCACACTGCACTTGCGTAGCCTTTCGGGGCTCGGCTGGAAAAAATGCCGCTGATTATGCTCTGCTCAGACTGTGGCCACGTTATGCAGAGGACCACCGTATATAGCTGTTGTACTGATTAACGCGTACGCTATATTGTTTGTGGTAAGGGGCCATCCTTTAGGATGTTAATTTTAGTTTGTATATGTTGTGTTCCAGCTACTAATATTACTACCAACACTGGTTGTTAGGGTCGCATGTGCTCTCTATTACTACTATTACTAGTGCTGCTGCGGAGACAATGCGGTGCCAAATTGCAGGATCCCTCTCTAGTAGTGGTTAGCTATCTGTCCTTTGATGTCACTATATATATGGTGACCAGAAATGAATAATGTGTACTAAATAAATGTGATAATAATGATATACATATTAAGAGTGACTTAAGCAATTCTTCCAAAACCTTTAAAGTGTTAGGTGATACACAAATCAATATACTTCAGCTAACACCTCTCCTCAAGAAGAATATTATTCTCTCTTGAGAACACCCGAAAACCATATTAAGTGTTAATTAACTAGCCCTTCCAAAACGTTAAGGTGTTAGGATATTCAGAAAGATATATATATATATATATATAGGATGCTATTAGGCAGTGCTAATTTTATTTTATTTTTATTTTTTATTTTTGGTTGAGAGGTAGTGCTTATTACAATTCCTTGTTTTCTATAATTAAATACTCCCTCATTTTTCTTTTCTTTTTTTTCTGTCTAATAAATTCATGGATTTCTGCCTGCGTAGCCAACTCATTCACCCTAATGCAATAACGTTCAATAACATAGCAAGAGAGCATAATAATAAGCAAATATTGTAGCCTACACCTAAAGGTGATTATTAGGCACAATATATAGCATCACAAGGCCAATCAAATTGTAGGGCAGGCTTCGGGATTACACTCATTGAGAATCTGTCACTCTTGTAGTGGATATTAAGATTTTAGTGGATTGTTATAAAGGAAAAAAAAAAAACCTAAATTTTATATAAATATTTATGAAAATACCATTAAGTGTTATAAGGTAATGCCTATTAAAAACCCATATCAATGGTACAAAAATCACATAACATAGGCTATGCAAACAAAAGGATCGAAGAAAGAAACAATCACATAGAATAAAAGAATTTAATGTGCTTCGGCAATCTTGCCTATGTCCACAGGCAGTGATCAAGAAGCTTCCACTATAATGAAGATTTCAAGTTACAGTGAGTTATCCCAAAAAATTCTCTCACATTAAACTTGTTGGAAGTGTCTTGAATTTGCATGGTTGAGAACCATGCATAACCCATCAGCCAAGGACTCCTTTTGTATTTGGAAGTTTATTTAGTTTGGGTTCTTAAGCCACTTAATATTTTAGGGTTTCTTGGGTGTGTGTACCACCTATAAAAAGTAGTTTTTATGGGTTTTGGGGCTGCGAAAAAACTACAAAAGATTGCGGCTATGGAAAGACTTGCGGAAGATTGTGGGACAAGGCAAGACTTTGTAGAGAAGTAAGAACATATTTTATGTGGAGAGTTCATAGGGTTTTACCTTTAGTTTTGGAACTCGTCGTTGTACATTTTGTAATTTCTTTGTTCTCCATTTTAGTGAAAGTTATTGATCATCTTTGCCCGTTGATATAGGAAAGTTTGTCGAACCATGTTAAATATTGTCTCTTGTGATTGTTCTTTGTCATTTATTGTTTTCTCGTACTATTTCGTGCATCGCATACTTGAATCTAATCTGTGTTTTGTTCTGTTATGTTATTTTGTCACAACAATTGGTATCAAAGCTTCAAGTTAGAGTTACGCATTAATGATTCTTTTGAGAATTTTGCGATGGCGGCTATAAGGTTCGAGATTCAATGAAAAAAATGGTTTTTGTTGCTTAGGAATACTGTTCAAGGTGGAGTAGTTTTGTCTTTTGCACCATATTCAAGTAAACTCTATACACAATCATGGCGTAGGTTAATGGGTCACATTTGTGTAAGAGGTTTGGCATATTTGAGTAAGTGGGGTGGTTTGTTCTATGGTAAAAAGTTTGGGTGTTGTGAGCATTGTGCTCATGAAAAGAAACACACAAGTGTTACTTTTAACAATTCAATTTTGTTGTGTCCAAGTAAATAGGTTGAAAAATGGAGATTTGGGTATTTCATTGGAGGTGGAGTTTAAGTGTTGAAACTTCTATTCCATTGGGAATTGAGGATGTTGTTTTAGACCACATTTAGGTTCCAAATGTTCAACAACATGGAAGTAAGCCCAACTTGGATGTTAAGCCTCCAGTTAGGGATGGATTTGGAGGCATGGTTGCAAATGCATTTAGTGCTGAGGAGTCAACAGATATGTCGATAAAACCAGATTTGGTGATTAAGTTCAATGGTGGCTTAGATTCTATCAATTTGAAAGAGAATTGATTACGTACCCTTCGCGGTTTGGTGGAAAAGATGATCAAGGAGCCGTTTTATATTGGTTTGGTGGAATTCAAGCTAAGGTGGAGATTTGTTGGAAGTGTCTTGAATTCGCACTGCTATGAATCGTGTGCAACCCATTAACCAAGGAATCCTTTCGTATTGGAAGTTTATTTAGTTTGGGTTCTTAAGCCACTTAATATTTTAGGGTTTCTTGGTGTGTGTGTGTCACCTATAAAAGGTAGTTTTATAAGTTTTGGGGTTGCGAGAAGACTGCAGAAGATTTCGACTGTGGGAAGACTTGCGGAAGATTGTGGGACAAGTTAAGACTTTGTAAAGAAGTAAGAACATATTTTATGTAGAGAGTTCACATGGTTTTACCTTCGGTTTTGGAATTCACCATTGTGCACTTCGTAATTTTTTTGTTCTCCGTTTTAATGAAATATCTTGATCATCTTTGCCCATGGATGTAGGCAAGTTTGCAGAACTACGTTAAATATTTTTCTTGCGATTGTTGTTTGTCGTTTATTGTTTTTTTCATATTATTTCATGCATCGCATACTTGAATCCAATTTGTGTTTTGTTCTGCTATGTTGTTTTGTCACAACAAAACCTCCTCAAAGTCCTGTGAACAACACTAACTATATTGTTGCAAAACCCTACATTATGATCATGCATGGAGACCCAAAAACAAATCCAAAATGGTTTAGTTTGTCAAACCCAAATTGGGTTAAAAAAAATTACAAGGTATTCGGGTTTTTCTCAAGATTGCTCACAGGGGTTACATATAACGTTGCTTTCGAGTTGAATTTGAAACAACATCACAACAGGACATGATGTAATACTTCATGGTTCATACAATTACAGAGCTAGGGTGGGTGGGGGAATCTTGAGTACGCATGATAAGGCAGACACATACATTGCTGTGATGTTGCACATCTGGACTTCAACCTGATGTGCAACCCATTTGCCTGATCCAGAGCTGAATGATCTGATTGGTCCCCAATCGATTTTAATTTGACCCATTTCCAACCCGATCTAGGTTGCGTTGACATGAATTGTTATGTCTGTTTTTTGGGCATCCGTGCAAAGAAAATTAGAAGAAAAAATAATAACACAGCAACAACAGCAATAATAATATAACAACAACGAAGGCTACCATATGCCGTAGTTAGCTATGTGCAATTGATTCTTTCTTGCCGTTTTTCTTGTTACATTTCATAATATTGTCAACCTGAATTTGATCCATTTATCGACATACATGGAAAGAAAATTACAGAGAGAAAAAAGGAAATAATAATAATAGTAATAACAAAGTAAGCTATATGTCGTAGTTAGCTAGATAAGGTATTGCTCATAGTTTTGAGAATCGGACCGGACCGGATGGTTTGACCCGGTCAAACCTGAACCGGCACCATAAACTGTTCTCTAAAGGCTTAAAACCGTGATTTTCCAAAAACTAGATATAACCAGCAAAACCGGTTAAAACCGATGAAAACCGGCCGATTTTTTAAGAACTCGGTTCTAATAAAACCATCCGGTTTTTATATTTTTAGTAAATTATGAAGAAAAAAACTAAAAATGTGTCCTTTCTGTTAAGAAACAAGCAACACCGACTTTCCCTTTCTAGATGAGTCTAGAGAAGCCGGTGATGTTCATTGGAACACTAGAAGGGTCCAGCTCATTTAAACCGACTCTTTAAAGATGTTCATAGAAAATTCTGGATGGGCTTTACCGACTCATTATAAGTCGGTCTTACATCCCTATAAATAAGGGCATAGCCCTCACCATAGGGTGTATGTGATAGAGTGTCTCTTAGTGACTTCTTGAGTGTGTCTCCAAGTGTCTCCAAGTAAGTGCTGTAGTGTGTGTCTCCAAATGAGTGCATGTGAGAAGTGATTAAGTGAGGTGTGAGTGAAGTAAGTGCTCTAAGTGTGAGCTGTGTGTCCTAATGTGTCCTCAAGTGAGTGTCTTAGTGAGTGTCACACAAGTATATATGTTTGTCTCAGTCCTTGAGTTGGTCAAGTTTTAAAATGTTATTCTCTTTTGAAATAAAATAAATTTCTTATATAGAGTGTGTGTCTCGGTATTTTACAATTGGTATTAGAGCATGTCACCCATACTCTACAGAAACATCAAGTATTATTGTGAAAACTTGCCGGAACTCATTCTTCAAGCAACTAAATAGCCGGAACCACTCCACCGACAAAACCAACAACTACATTGGTCCTGCATCATCCTCGCCCGTTGATCACACACGTTAACCAGAACCTCGTTCCTTCTCTCCATGTTACTCGCCCGTTGATCACACACGCTAACCAGAACCTCGTTCCTTCTCTCCATGTTACTAGCATTAATCTTGTTGTAAATAAAATGGTGAAACCAACCATTAACGTGATCCATAGAAGGAGCAACTTCCGAAGCCAAGCTTTGTTTGCCTCAATAAATGTACTCCTCTTTTTTCCCATCAATTGATCGTTCAACCTCACTACCACCGTGTGGCAGTTTTGAGCCTTCATACCCATCAAAAATAAAATTCAAATCAACCAATTCTTCTTCCACTTCTTCCTCTTTTTGTTCTTCTCCTCACTTCATCTCTCCGCTAAATACCCCCTAAAGAAAAAGAAAAAATTAAAAAACTTTCTTCAAGGATCTGCAAAACCTTTTTTTTTTTCTGCAATAAAAAAGAAAAGGGTTCTGCTGCACTAAGTTTATACTATCATTATTTCATTG
>JAOXJP010000012.1:11899882-11910188 GCA_025762735.1 Platanus orientalis | reverse complement strand
TATATATATATATATATATATATAGGAAAAAAGAAGTTTGTTGTTGTTTTCTTGTTGTTGTACCTGCAAGTGGCCTATTATTCGTTGGGGTGGCCAACACTTTTTATGCTTTCACTCAACCACCCACAATTGCCATTGAGCATGAACCAGACACCAAGGTTGCTAATTGCTGATCCACCGCTAAAAGCGCCGCAAAACGTTTTCCCACAACGCATCCAAACACCCTCATAGACATATCCTTATTCAAATATGATTATGTAAGAATATGGATATGCAACAGATATATAAAGTAGGATCATTATTTTTATTCATTTATTTAACTAACTATCAAATACGAATTTATATATATTTGTAAATTGGCTTAGTTGCAAGCACAAAGCAATCTCAAAACCAAAATGGTAAATAGAATAAGGAAGAAAACAACTGTAGAAACAAGGATGAACCCTGAATGAAACATACCTACTATTCTTCTTCTTCTTTCTGACAACAATGGGTTTAGGTTTTCAATTTCTTTGTTTTCTCCTTCTTATCAAGTAATGAGTCTCGTGCTAAATCCAAAAATCGAAAGCAATGTACCTAGATGGTTTTTCAATTTCCCCTTCTTCTCCCTTTTCGGCTTTTATTTATTTCTTCTTCTTCTTTGATAAACTAAGACATTTATATTAAAAAGAAGAAGGTTGTCCGAGAGCAGCTAACCGAAGAGAGGTCCTGTCCCAACCACAAGGGAGGAACCGAGGACCAACAGTCTAGAACCTTGGCCAAACTTAGCCAGACTATCAACCACCAAATTAGAACAATGTTTAACACGATTACATTTAAACTGATCAAAAGTTTGAATTAAAAAAAGGCAGTCTTGGATGATGCCACTAATGACCTAGGGAGACTCCTCATTTGGATCCGAAATGAAGGTGATGACTTCTAAAAAGTCACCCTCTAGGATCAAACTTCTAAGCCCCAACTCATGGGCCGTAGTAAGAGTCAAGCGTGCAGCATGACATTCGGCAATGAGAGCATTATCAACAAAACTTCCATCTAATTTGACATGTAAAAAGGAACCCCTCACATCCCGAACCACAACACTAACCCCATTATCATGAGAGGAAGCGCAAAAAAGCTGCATCAAAATTAGCTTTCATGAACTCCAAAGCTGTTTTGTGACTCTTATGCAATAATGTAAAAGAGGAAAATGATGCATTGGATCTAGATTTCCCCCACACATTGATAGTAATAATTTGATATGCCCAACGATGGGTATCATCATGGGGCTATGGGCTTTGAGTTAAGGAGTATTTTTGTCCCCTTTATTTAATTCATTAATAATCTGATATTTTTATATATAATTAGATATTTAGCCTAACGAATCAATGTGGATCTGTATTCAAATCATTAATAATTTGATGTTTTTATAAACGAACGAATATGTAATCAAATTGAATACACATGGATCCATATTTGCTTTAAACACACGCGAATATGGAATGAATTGAAAATAGATAATAATAAGATAACTTGTACCCCTAATTTTCAATCGGATTTGAGAGATATCATGCTAGTGCCAATCCAGCATGCCACACGATGTACAATGGATGGTAAATGCACAGGTGTATTTACCTACCATGTATTTACTCAAACACCCTCCTTTGCTCTTGTATATTTACAGAAAAACCAATTATCAAGAATCACGCCAGGAGTCATTGACTGGTGCTAATGTAGTGATATCTCTCCAGTCCAACCGGAGATGATTTGAAGACATTGTTCAAAATCACATGAAATAATCTCTGAGGCCTATTATAGGAATGTAGGAGAGCAAATCCTCTGCAGTTAGCTTAGAATACATTAAACTGAAACTGAACATGTATATATGTATATATAGAATTTCAATCTTGACCAAGAGTTTTAATACACTTCTAGACTTGAAAAGTAGGCCACTATTAGGAAATATTATTCTTTGACGGCAGCTTTCTTTTTAGCTAATTGGAGTGGGATTTGCTCTCATCTTGGAGTGAGTATTCACTAATCACTACATACCATGTCAATCTAGTATAACATGCATGTGCATGCACACAAGAACACACGGCACACCCTTATTTCCCAGGGATTAAGGGCAAATCAACCTCCTCACACCAATCTACACACCTCGTCTCAAAGTAGTCACTCTTTACATCGTTTGGCCAATAGCTTAGCCACACCTTCCCTCCTATCCTCCACTTCAGCACGCTGCCTTCCATCTCCTTGCTCAACCTCCACCCCACCCCTTCCTCGTACTCGTCTCCCGCGAAAACCACTCCCCCGGATTTATTAAACGCCCTGCTCGCCCCGGAATACCGGTTTCGGAAACCGCTCTTCGGATTCCCACCGCTGGACGGATTCCACTTGGCCACTTCGATACCGCTCGTATTGTCACACAACACTGCCTCGAAAACCGCTGCGTTCGCCTCCGCGTCCTGCTCCCACCTCCAGTTCCTCATCCTCGTCCTCGCCGACGTCCTCGCCGTAGCTTTCACCTTCTGAAACTTCGATTTCCCAAAACTACCCTTCACGATCTTCTGCGTTTCCACCTCCCGCTCCGGGTTATCCGTGGACCGCCCCAAGCTCAAACCCGCCACGTAAGTAGACCCGATCTCCGGCCCGACCCAAACTCGGATCCTCGACGGGAAATGCCTCTCGTCGGCGTAGTCCCCATCCTGGCTCTTGCCGAACCCTAACTTAGTAACGTGGAACCGCAGATTATCGACACGTGCGTTCACTTGGATGAAGCCGTCGTAGAACCCAACCGAATACTCCAGCTGGATCACGGCCTCGAGCTGCTGGTGGGCCAGGGCGTATTTTAGCACAGATTCCTTCATCTCGAGCAGAGGGTACTGATCTTGTTGACCGTTGAAACAAGTACGAGCCATCGATAACACCGGCGCGAATCCTTTCATGACCCAGAGCCCGTGAGACTCTGTTCCGTAGGAGAACCCAAGTTTGTGAGGCGGCGGTGAGGTTAATGATTGCGATTTAACGCCTACTCCTACTTCTCTTAAAATCAGCCACTTGGCTAACAAGTATCCGAGGGTGCGCATGAAGCATAGTTCCCCGTCGGCTCCTATCGAAACCAAGAACGTCCTCACTACGTGCTTACAGGAGGATAGGGCGTCCAGGTTTGGAGCTAACAAGGTTTTGAAGTAGAGGGTGCCGACGTCGGTGGGCGCGTCGCAGACGCAGAGCCAGAAGAGACGACAGAGGAAGACCAAGCTAAAGAAGCTGGAGAACGATTCGGGGGAGTGCGAGTCGAGAATCCAAGAAACGGGTTCCTGTTTGAGTTTCTGTAATTGGGAGCGAGGGCAGGTGGTGTCGTGCATGATGGGTGCACGGTCTATGATTTCTTGGAGGAGTTGGAGGAGGAGCGGGAGGAAGGGTTTATCTGTAGAGAGAGGACATGGGTCCGAGAGCCAGAGGGTTTTGTGAGGGTTAGAAGGGTGGAAGCCCTGTAGACATACAGAGAAGGTAACCAGAGCTTCGGTGTTGGACCCTGAAGTTCGTTCTGCTTTGAAGAGAATTGATTTAAGGGTGTTATCTGGGTTGTCTTTGGAACTCGCGAGTTCGAAGATGAGTGGGGAGGTTGACCCGGGCCAGTCGTCTGAGTTGGGGAGGTCGCATATCCATGACCAGATATCCATGGTTGAGGAATCTGGTTGGCTGGTTTCAGTTGAGTTTGGATCTTCTACTATAATCGAGAGAGGGGAGTAAGAGAGTGTGCAGTTTATATTTATGGAGAGAACGAGTGATGGATGGGCTGCCAACTTGGAATGAGCCTTAGCCACTTATAGGGGCAGCTACAAGGAAATGAAGTTGGTGGCTCTAAGTGGGTCTCGTCTTCAGGGTTATTTACTTATTTATTTATTTTATTTAATGTGTTTGGTTTCATTAATGAGGAGATGAATGAATGCTTGGAGATTTGACACAGCCAATTGTATGACACGGTGCTTTAAGTCTCCACGTTCAACCACAAACAAGAGATAGTATCAGGGAAGATTTCATGGCCTCTGGAATGCTTGGTAAACTTGTGCACCACCAATGATTTTTTTTTATTGTGTAAATTGTGCACCACTAATGAATTTCTTTTTATTTTTGGTAAGGAAAACTAGATAATATTGTATTGTGCAGCCTATTATTTATATATTGACTTTATCATTTTGAATGGTCTCAAGAAACCCGACTTCGGGAGGGTTCCCCATGTCTGCAGCATATAGGCCGGAGAGTAGGTAGTAGCGAATTTGTACCTCAGCATGCATAAAATTACAAGGTGCGCTTGTTGCTTGGGCTGTAACTCAAGTGGATAATCTCATACTCACATAGTAACCATGTTCCAACTATGAGGAGACGGGTTTGCCTTGATTTTCTCTCGTGAAAAAGGGCATCCTCTTGTGCTGGGTACTGTACAATGACGAAGAAAGTGAAAAAAGTCCAATATTGGGTTTAAAGAGGATTTTTTTTTTTTTTTTTGGCTTTTTTCACCACATGTCATACAGCACCTGGCATAAGAGGGTAGGTCACGCACACTTTTCTTCAAGGTCTAGTCTGGTTGCCATGAATTGTGTAGAAAATAATATAAAAGAAAATCCCACATGAAAAGAAAAGAAAAGAATCATAATAAAAACATGAAAAAACCAACTTGTCATGGCAATCAGATACCTTAAAAATGATTTTTGAGAAAATTTTGTCATGAGAAAATCTTTTCATGGCAACCAGACTGGGCCTAAAGGAAATCTGTTTTTGGGTTTTACCGGATGATTACACAATGGATTAATGACAGGTGGTGTTTATAGGGTTAAGAGTGTTGAAGTATATTAAGTATATCAACTCTTATCTCCTCCTACAATTTTAGGGTTTTAAGAGAGAATTAATTGCTTTTTTTTTTGTGGGTAAATTGTTAATTGCTTTATTTAAGAAGATATCAAAGCAGGTTTGTACGCCAGTATGCACGTTTTATTGACTTCAGCTAGCTCCCTCATGTTTATTGTCCAGAGTGTCCCTCTCGAGGGGGAGTGGTGAAGTATATTAACTGTAACTTCTATTACCTTAGGGTTTTAAGAGAAACGATTAATTGCTTTATTTAAGGAAACACACACACATATTTTCTTTGATGCACGCTACACTTTGGTCATAGAAATTTTGTTCACTGATGATTTGCTCTCGGTATACTCATGTAACAAGGGGACTTAAATAACTCGGACATCTTACAAGTGGAAGCTTATATAAGTGGTGGCAAAAGGGGTTCCACATCACTCCCCCCCCTTCTGCTCGCATAGAAAGTCTTCTTTTTTATGATCTTGGATTCGGTAGGACAACTTAGAGAGTGACTAAAGTTGGAAAGACATTAGGGCTGACAAATCAATATCGAAAAAGTGATGCTTTTTGGGGGGATGTCATTCCAACTTTAGCCACTCTCTAAGTTGTTGTACCTAATCCTCAGGGCTTTTTATGTATCTTTTTGTTAAGGAATTATATATTAGGACCCATGTACTCAGGAACATCTATAACCACTTAAGACCCACTACAGTCAGTTAAACTATGGTAACGTGTTGTGTACAACCATAGTGTGACATAGTGCACATGCTCAAAAGATTTTGAATGTTGGGCAGTGTTTTAATTTTTTTAGCTTTGTGTCAGCTGTGATTCTGTGCAGCAAATTACCATAGTTTAACAAGCTGTACAGATCGAGGATCTACTCTTTGTAATTTTGTGACATATGTCCGGCCATATGTCGCACACTGATGGGTGAGGGAGTGATATCTATCCAATCAGACTGGAGATGATTCAAAATCAATAGATATGGGTGTGCAGTATCTATCATCTTAATTTCCTACTTTTTGCACCTTTCTTTGTTTTCCATACTTTGCAGTGTGCACCTTTCTTTGTCCTCCTTGCCATCAACTGTATTTATTCAAGGAGGAAAAACCTAGAGTTGAGCCTTATTTAAATGCCTGGCGACCTGGCTACCTCCTCATGGAGCCCCTCCCCAAATATTACAAGGTTTGTGCAACCACTACAAGTATGCAACCCACCCGATCTTATTGCCTTAATTTCAACTTTGTACTCTGCTGCATGAGACTTCGAATCATCTCCATTTGAATGGAAAGAAACCTCTTTTTTCCCTGAGGAATGATCAGCTAGCTGTAGCAAATTTTGCTGTATCTTTTTGTAGCACACCCAAAAACTTGAGTATTTTGTCTTTTAACATCGGTTGTTTTGTCTTTTAACATGGGGTCTTTGTCTTTTTGTTATCTTTTTCATCATGCTACAAAAAGCTACAGACAAATTTGCTGTAGTTGGTTATTTGGCTTTTTCCAATCAACATGCGACACAAATATATCGGGCATAGAGAAGGGTGTTTAGGTCTATAGAGAAGATGAGTGCCCATGATATTTACCAAAAATATCCTTGTTAGGAATGTGTGCTGATTTGTGAGTCTGGACTGAGATAAGGCTATCAATTGGGTTAGGCTAGCCCCAAGCCTTATATGTTCAACCCGAAAAATAATTGGGCTGGTCAACTTATTTTCAGGTTGGGCTGAGTTTGGGTCCAACTTTTAGGCTTGAAGTTTTATCATAGCCGAGTTCGGGTAGGTTCAAGTTTAGCTTGGGACCTAACCCAGCCTGACCAGAACTAGTTAGGAAATAATAATTTTATTTATATATTGATATTAGGTTTATATTTTATATTTTTATTCTTTTTGGATCCATATATTTTTTACAATTTACTATCATCAAATAGTTCAAGTGTCAACTCTTAAAAAAATACTCTATATAATATATATTTAGGCCAATAATGGGCCTAAAAGCAGTCAAACTTAAGAAAAAAGTTTTAATTTGAGCAGCCTAAACTTGGCTCAAATCCCATTGTTTTAAAACGGGTTAAGTTCAGACCCAACTTTTAGACCTAAAGTTTTATTTGGATTAAGTTCAGGCTCGGATAAAACAGTTGGACTAGATTCAAATAGACCTCGGCCAGCTCAGCCAGGCCCGATTGACAGCCCTAAACGGAGATGATTCAAACTAGTTCTATGTGTGCCACTGGGAAGGTGAATGAGCCACAGAGAACAAGTTTTGATATGCCCTTAAAGTTCTGCATGCCACCATTTCCTGGATAAAAATGTCAAACCAGTGACCAAAGCAACAAGATAAAATATTAACAGAAAAAAAAATATTCCCACCAAATAAAATTAGAGCAGAGCTCTTACCTCAAATCTAGAGTACATTGACTCTGGAGCTCAGAAAGAAATAATGGAGAATACCAAATGAAATTAGAGTAACACTCTTACCTAAAATCCATAATACATTGACTTTAGAGCTTAGAGAGAGATAATGGAACTCTACATTATTTGGGTTTTCTCTTTGCCTTTTTTCTCATGTCTAACAAATTCAGACTCTTCTTCCGGTACAAGTCTCAACGTACTAAGAACCATCCACCAATCCCTCCGTGTCTTCCAATAATCGGTCATCTCCATCTCTTGAAGAAGTATAAGAAACCCCCTCACCATACTTTACAGTTTCTCAGAAAGATACGGTCCAATCTTATTTCTCCATTTAGGATCGTGGCCTGTCTTTGTCGTCTCTTCCCTGGCCGCAGTCAAAGAGTGCTTCACCAAGAACAACAACATCATCTTTGCAAATCGTCCCCATCTTCACCGCTCTCGAAACCTTCTTGTCAATTTGCCTCCATATGTCTTTCGGCCTCTGAACGGAAGAGGTCCAGTGTTTGATAAGACGATTGTTCAAAGGCTCTGATACCATTCTTAGCAGGATTTTTACTATATGTGCTAGCTATTACAAATGAAGGAGAAAATATATAGAGTATAAATACAAAGAAGAAATAAAAGAAAGACTTACAATGTAAAAGAGAAAGGTGGGCGGAAGCATTCCAAGAACACTCAAACTTATCAACACTCGAAAGAAAATTGCAAACAGAATACAAAGAAAGCTATAAAACTTTGGATGATTTACAATAAAGAGGAGGCCTCTATTTATAGGCGAGAAGGGTGGAATCCAATATGTTTGAAGTCCGTAGACTTCAACCTGAATTAAGTTCGGAAGAGTCCAGAAAGATTTGTTTCAACTGTTGAGCTCGAGGAGAATTTTCACTGTTCAGCTTTTACTGTTCGGACCTTTTGTCGTGTCGGGAGGTTATAGTAGCAATGGTCACTGTTCATGTACTGTAACAGATTCTTTTTGTCGATGAACTGTAACAGTGCTTATCCCTTTAGTTTATAACCTGTAGTTATATCCGTGAGTCGGTGACGTGTCTTGAGTGAAGATGGAGTCAGTCACATCGATATTTTGAATAAGATTTTAAGTCTAGAAAAGAGTCGGAAAGAATTCCTTTTAGGAATCTTTGTCGTGGCAGGGACTAACCCTTTTAGGATTAGGCAAATTTTTAATTTTTTTTTGCCAACTAGTGCCTAGTTAGATTGGCTTCATTTTGGACAAAACCCAATGAAGTCCCACCATGCGCTCTAACTTCTTAACTAAGCCTTCAACCTCAAATCAAAAAAAAAAAAAAAAAAATCCTTATGATATCAATTTTTCAGTCAACTTTTCCATGCAAAGCATTGAGTGAGTAATAGTAACTCAACTTTAAAGTATACAAGAAAATGAAAGGAACCCAAAGAAGCTTAACGTTTCAATAAAAGTTGAAATTCTGTTTAAACAAGATATCTTAGATATTTTCATCTTCGCATAGTTTGAATTATCTTTATTTATTTATTAATATTATTATTTGGGGTTCTTTTGAAGCCCATTGATAATGTGCACAATGAGAATAAGATAAAATGGTGGGGAAAAAAACTGATAGTAAATGGAATAGACGAAAATCGGATATGTCGAAGTTCATCTTTCCGTAATCTTGTAAGAATTAAAAACAAATAAGCAGCCAAACAAAAAAAACACAAACAAAGAGAATCGAATGGGAAAAAAATGGAGACAGAGGGGATAACAATGGACTTGAAAAATATAAATAGAGAGCTTCTCAACATTAATCATAACGTACCTGAGCAAATCAAGAGAGACTATATCCTGAGTTGCTTCTCAATATATTTTTTTAACCATTTCGCAAGTCATCCCCTATGTTACTCAACCTATTGTCTTCCCTAACTTGCTTCGTTCCTTCCCTCGACCCTCGCTGTTCACACCATGGGCCTCACTTTTGGGTCAAAAAAATATGGGTCGTTGGAACAGAGATGGAAGTGGGGGGGAGAGAAGGAAGGGAGATGAGGGTGGCATAATCGGATTCTATAATCTGAACCAAACACCCTACATCACCGGCATTGGTAATGGAACAGAAACAGAAAGAGAAAATTAAGGGTGGGAGAGAGATATTAACTGATCGCCGACAAGTTGTGCTCCCGCGTAGAGAAGAAAATTATTTAACTAGTAGTGCTCTAGTGATATGCGGCAATCGCCGTTTATCCCTAGAAATCTTAGAAGGATTTTTGTGGAAGAGGAAGAGATTTTCGCAAGAAGAGAAAAGAAAAAAAATCCTAAATAAGGGCTATTATAAGCTTTTTAGTGATGGTCAGGGATAACCACCACTAATAATCTATTAATATAAAAGGGTTTTAGTGACGGTCAGGGATAACCACCGCTAATAATCAATTATCAGTGGTGGTTTACCCTTACACGCCACTAAACTAAATTAGGTTTAGCTTCTTATCTGTAGTTTATCCACAACCGCTGCCAAAACCTACGTGCCATAAACTTATAGTGGAGGGTGTCTACTGACCGCCACTGATAATGAATTATTAGTGACGCTTTTTTTATCAATTGCCACTGATGAAGGATTATTAGATGCAAGTTTTTTAACCTTCACGAAATACCATATTCATTGGGGTTTGCCACTGCTAAAAAACCATCACTAATACCTTTTTTTTTTTTTTCTATTTTTTGTTTGGTAGTGTATTGTTGTAGCTGAAATCACTTGGGTTACATGCATTCTTGGGGCCGTTGGTATCTGTCTCTCTCGACCTCCTCTGTTTTTTTGTGTGATAATTTAAGTGCCCTCTATATATCTATTAATCCACTTTTTCATCCATGTGCGAAACATATAGAAGTTATCATTTTTTTACATGAAAAAGTAACCCAAGGATAGATCATTACTAAGTTATTTCGTTCGGCTAATCAATTAGGTTATATCTTTGCCAAGCCTTTAACTAAGCAGGTTTTCACACTGTTCAATTCAAACAGGGAGATCCTTCTCTCCTCAGTTTGAGGGGGGGGGGGGAGAATTGGGATAAAAGAAACAGTAGATAGAATTAAAAGCATTCTAA
>JAOXJP010000012.1:11872437-11899782 GCA_025762735.1 Platanus orientalis | reverse complement strand
AGATACATTGTCCCCAATACATTGAATTTATTGGTGAGGGTCCCCAAAGCCTCTCATTACCATGCGGGGCGTGACATACAGCCAGTCATACAGATATGGTGGAGGCAACTATGGGAAGGTGCAGTTAGATTCTTCTACATACTAATATCCACACTTTGGAGGATACTTCGGTTATGGAGAGTCCAGTCAGCTTTATTTGTCTTTTAGGAGCCTGGAAATGTGGGGCATTTCAGTATGGAGACTTGAGATACTTAAAACCTTGTCACTACACATAGAGTTCATGAGTTTTCACTTCCCCACAAGGCAGGCATATACTCAACTAGTACCTCAAAGATAGGGATAGTGACCATCCCTAATTCACCCAGGGTTTTAAGTATTAGTATCACAATGTGTATCGGTCCCCATGGATATTTTCAGTGAAGTCTTGCTATTTTCCAGTAATCTCCTAAGAGCCCAGGTATGTCCCTTCTAGGATAATTTGGAAGAACACCATCAAAAGCTATGTTTCTCCTCTAGCTTGTCTTTTTGGGGCAAGTTTTCACTTTGGGCAATCATATGTCTCAGGGTTTTTCCATGGCTAACCACTGATTAATGTGTTTTTAGCACGTGGAAACTGTGAATCACTGTTTCATTCATTGCTTGGTCTCCTTTATGGTTTGGGACTTCATCCTTTGCAGATTCTGTATGCCAGGGGTGATGCTAGCGTTCTTTGAGGTCTTGCTTGGTATATGGGGCAGCGAGATGGTCGATGACATGTCGGTCAGAGGAAGAATTCTTTGGCTTGGGGTTCCTTTGATTATCTACTAGACTATTTGGAGGGTAATGCTTGTAATTTTGAGGGAATCATGGTGGACCCACCATTTTTTTTAGTACAGCTACTTAGGCTTTGAATGCCATCATGGCAGGATCCGCATTGCGGGAACAAACAACCAATTCACACTGCATATTAGGGGATTCGACCCCTAGCCTTCCCAAAGGAAGGACGATGCCTCATTTATCGAAAAAAAAAAAAAGGAAGGACAATGCCTCAGCCACCCGAGCACAGGGGCTTTGGCCCCATCATGTTTACTAGACCTATCATTATCCTTCATGATTTTTTGGATGGCTCATCTTCAATTCCAAAATGTGAAATATCATAGCTGGAAATTAGAGTGGGACTCCTTGCTATTTTGTTAGCTGTATCAGTGCTTGTACTTCTCATGCTGGTTGTTTTTGGGTTTTCCCCTTCAATAAAATATTCCCTTTATCTATTAAAAAAAAAATCAGTCCCCATGGATATGGGTATGTATCAATGTATTGACCATATCACGAGGGAAACAATGAAAAAATATGGAAACACTAAGCAAACGTTGGATTTTCTTTATGAAACATGAGGATATAATAGAATAAACACTTATGCACTTGTAGGAATCACTATATATAGAAAACAACCATATATGATGGTTAGGGAACTGACATCTCATGACATACGTTGTCGCCTATGGAAACACTATAGAAACCTTGGAATTTTTAATGAAACGATAAGAAATGTTATAATAAACATCATTTTTTTAAGAGGTAGGGAAATAATTTACTCAAGATAGAAAAATAGAGGAGAATACAAACTAAAAGGATCGCCAGGGGGTGATACCGAAGGGGAAAAGCAAATTAAAGATAACAACCATATGCAGAAAATCAAGCAAAATTATAACTCACACCATATGGCATACCACTCCAACTCATAATTTGACCCTACTGAGACCCAATTGAAGAGGGTATTGTAAATAAAAACCAGCAGATCACCCTAGCTTCTATACTTATCCTCAAAGATCTTGTTGTTTCTTTCCTTCCACAACCCTCAAAAGATGGCCCCTGGTAAGGCTTGCCAAATGGAAAGGGAGAAACTCTCAAGGTCACTAATCCACTAACCCGAAATTATCTCATTAAAGAGTTACAGAAAGATCCAGAAAATTTGAAGGTGAGAAAGGAAAAACCCCACACCAATTTAGCCATAGGGTGGTGAATAAAAAGGTGATTACTGGTTAGGTGTGTAATGAGGTGTGTAATAATAAGCATCATTACACACCTAGGAACCATTACACATCATTACACACTTGGGTATCAGTAGTTAGAAACCGATACCCTTGTGACACATGCTGTTGGGAACATTTGGAACTTTTAAGTGTTAGAAGTTGATAATAAAACACTACATATTCCACATAGTTATAAAATGATAAATAATCATCCATGACACGAATTCATAACCCAACAATAATATCATATATAGATAATCACCTTTGGTTAATGGCCATGGAAAGTACAAACAAATGTAGAAGAGGGAAAATGGAAAAGTACAGTGCATGCTCATATAATATAAGATACAATAAGAGTCTTAAGACTCCCAACTTCCAAGCCCCAAGGCCACATCAATACCACATAGACCTCCGGGGTGGTGAAAAATCACTACCGTTGTCCCCCCCTCATGGAGTCGACGATGCATTTGTTGACAAAGCTGGTACTCTAAGTAGTAGTACTGTTGCCACAACATAATGCTATACCATGCCTAATATTCACTAATGTATCTTATATACATAAGCCTCTACATTCATTAGTATCCAAAATCATGGATACCTCGCCATCAAATAAACACAATGCTGAAGCTAAGGATAAACTTGAGGGTGCGGATAAGCTTGGCCATGTGATGCTGACGATGATGAGGATCCCTCTTTGGATCTAGGCCATTAGAGTTCACCTCTAGACTAATACGAAGTTGATTCACTACAACTGGCCAAGATTGAAGTAATAAGCCAAAGATGATTGGTTTTGTATGCTGGAATCACCATGAGGCTGAGGAAGGTACCCACCATACTATTGGCCATAAGAATCTCTATTGATGTTCGTGGCATCAAATGACCCTATTAAACTTTCAGCAATGCTAATAGTGTTATGGGAACCAGTTTTATCCCTCTTTTGATCGCTGCCCTCACTGCCTCATCCTTCCTTGCTGATAAGTCCTAGGAAATGGAAGATGTGCAGCATGGTTTGTATCGTGAGTTGTATGATTGTATCTCTTCTCTACTTTGAATAGGCTAAGGGGTCTTTAAATCGTCTCCCCACCACGGTATCCCATGCAAGCCCCACTACCATCACCCCCATCACTCCCTCTTCACCACCCTCGTCATCTCTCCCACCAATACCACCACTATCGCCACTGCCATCTTTATCATCCCCAACACCACTCCCTGAGCCTAAACTCAGCCAATCCTTGTCATCATCATATCCACAAAACTGGGACTATTATAGTGTCTTGGTGAAATCATCAACATCCACTCCCATCTCGCTTTTTATACGAGAGCTCAATTGTCCACTTGTCTCGTTCAATATTGGTTCTCCTACTTCTTTGACCTACTTGTATATTGGGTCCTCCTCTCCCTTGCAGAATATATCTATAAGGTCAATGTGGTTGGTATATTAATCCCTGTTTAGAATCACCTCTATATTCTTCATTCTCAAACACAAGTTATAATGGATGAATACAAGTTTTTGAAGGTTTTTTTTTATGACAAACTTTATTTCTTCTTTTGGAGTGTATCAATTTGAAAGTGATTCAATTCCTCTCGTAGCTGGTGGAAGATGTGGTCCAAGAAGATAATACATGAATGGCTATCCTTCTTAGGTTGGGTGCATCTATCCCATACAACACCCACCACTCAGTTATAAAATAATAAAAAATCCATGTGCATAAGTATTGTTGGTTGCAACACTTATTTTATTCACCTACAATTGCTATAAAAATGACATAAAATTATCTAGAGTTGTCTATGTCCGTTCAGTTGAAGTAGTTGAACAATCGAAGGACCCCTAGCCATCCATAAAGTACTTATTGAAAATATCACAAGTTTCAATAATGATAATGTGCTAGGAAACAATTTTTAGTTTGTAATTGTGGTTTACTCCCTAAGAGCATTTGCCTATGCTTCCGCATTGAGCTCAAGCTTCTCTATCATAGTATGTATTACCTTGCCCCACATGCCAAGCTAGTGGTTGTATTGGTATTAGGGATAAAGATAATACACTGAAGTTCAGTGAAACACATTTAAGATCTTAACCATTCATAACCATTGGCATTGCTTTAGAAATAATCAAATAAATATAACTTTAACAAAATAAAGTAACTTACCAGCCCTATGAAGTGGGTGGAGAAGCCCCCCCATTAATCTATCATCAACAATCTTCAGGAACGCAACATGCCTATAAGGGGAAGCCACTTTCATTGCCTCTTTCATCAAGTGGATGGCCTCATAAATGTCTTCCATCATCAGCTTCGTCGGCTTCTTATTCCCATCTACCATCCGGAGGACTTTCACAATCGGTTCCAAGATGTTTTCCACCATATTACACTCATCCCAAAAGATATGTCTACTCACTATCTTTTTGGTTCTCCTCCCAGCCGTGCCGCATTGTTACTCTCTCTACAGTCATACTTCTTCTGTAGGATAATTTGCAATGCTATGTAGTCGGTGGCCTTCAAGTCACCTTTCTTCTATAGGATAATCTGCAATCCTGTGAAGATATGTCTACTATCTATTTGAGGTGTATCCTTTGTTGTTTGGGGCGGTATCGTTAAAGATCAATTTGGCTAAAAGTGAGATGTTCCAAGTCGGGGAGGTGCTAAACATTAGGGATTTGGCTTGGATTTTGGGTTGTAAAATTGGATCTTTACCTTTGTCTTACCTTGGGCTGCCTCTGGGGGCTAGTTTCAAATCCAAGATGGTGTGGGATTTGTTGTTGGAACGAATTTCGTCGAGATTGGGCTCTTGGAAGGTGGCCCTTTTGTCTAAGGGTGGGAGACTTACCCTTTTGAAATACACTCTAACCTCCATTTCAAACTATTACCTTTCCTTGTTCACTATCTCTGGTTCGGTGGCTTAAGACATAGAGACTAAATTCTGTAATATCCTGTAGAACGATTCGGAAGAGCACCATCGATACCACCTTGTAGATTGGAAGTATATTTGCAGACCTCTAGGTTGTGGCGGTCTTGGTATAAGATCAATTAGGGACCACAATAGGGTGATGTTGGCTAAATGACTCTAGAGATTTGGAATGGAAAAGGAGAGTCTGTGGCGTAAGGTGGTGGTTGCTAGATTTATGGAGGTTTTTTCATGGAAAAGGAGGTTTGGGTTCGGCATGGCCATGGTCTCTGGAAGTCCATTCAAAAGATCAAGGATATTTTCTGGAAATTCATTCGTTTCAAACTGGGTTCAGGTAGAGAGATTAGGTTTTGGGAAGACCGATGGATTGGAGATAGCCCTTTGAGGGACTTGTTTAGGAACCTCTATTCTCTAGCTATGGACCCCATGGGTAGGGTTTTTGAAGCTTTTGATGAGGAGAACAATATTTGGAGGTCGTGGTTGCGTAGAAATTTGAACAATTTGGAGATTGATGATTTTGGTAGGATGTTGGCATTGCTTAAAGGTGCTAAGCCTATTCATACGATGGGGGATGGTTAGAAATGGGTCATTTCAAAAAAAGAAATTTTTACTCCTAAGTCTCTTTATTTGGAATTGGGTGGGTTTAGGATTCATTCATTTCCTCTTAATGGCATTTGGATCTCAATCCCGTCAAAAGTGGCATTTTTTTATGTGGAACGCCTTTCTTGATGAGGCTCTCACCCTTGACCACCTTCAAAGTAGAGGTTGGAATTTGGCAAATAGATGTGTTATGTGCTGGAGGGAGGAGTCAGTGGATCATCTTTTTGTTCAGTGTGCTTTAGTGCATTGGGTTTGAATCTTCTTCCTTTCCCATCTTAATATTTATTGGTATTATCCTTCTCGCTTATGTGAGTTAATTTCTGGTTGGTGGATTTGGGATTTGGACGGCTTACCGTCAATCATTTGGTCTTATCTTTCAGAGGTAATTTCTTAGGGAATGTGGAAGGAAAGGAACTCTAGGATTTTTTTAGGACAAATTGAGGAGCCACGAGGAGATTTTCTTATATATTCATGATACTTTATTAGATTTGATCTCTATTAGGAGTGATTTTGAGGAAAGGGATCGTGATTCCTTTTTTTTGTTTTTTGAGAAAAGTAAGGAATTTCATTAACCAAAAGAAGGGACCAACGGGTAAAAAACTAGAAGATAAACTTATCCTAATCAAAAAGCCATATCTTGAGAGAGGGGAGGGTCCCAACATAAGACACAGACAGACAATCATATATACGTGTAAGCACCGTATTCAGCAAAACAGAGTGCGAGTGAGAAATATCATAAAAAATGTGCCTGTTACGCTCTTCCCAACTAGCCTAACAAATAACAATTGGAATGAGATGCCACATGGCACGGCCCAGAGTGCCTAGGTGACTATTAGCCTGACCCATCCAACTATCAACAAGCTACCGCACCGACTCAGGCTGCACCTATACTACTAACAAACGGGGAACAAAGAAAGCCCACACCAAGGTCGCTCCCTAGCAGTGAAGAAAGAGATGACTAGTGGTTTCCCCGTCCGCTCTACACATAAAGCAACGATTGGGGATGGTGAGGCTTCTTCGAATCAAATTGTCTATCGTAGGAGCTCGGTTCCACCAAAGTTCCCATAAAAAGAAGGATACTTTGGAGGGCAAGAGCGAGTCCCCAATCATGTCATAGGGGAATAATACAGAAGCGGGCAAAGCAAACGCAGCCGTACAAGATTTAACTGAGAAGCCTTTCTTAGGATTTGGAGTCCACAAGAAAATATCGTCCTCCTCTGCGTAGCCTTCCAAGAGATCAAGAAGCCTTCCCATTTCCTCAACTTCCCAGTCATTAGTGTTCCTTAGGAGGTGAAGGTTCTAGAAGCATAATATTCTTGATTTGATCATATGGTCCGTAGCCGATCCTTGCTTACAGACAGCCGAATTATAGCATTAAGGGAACAAATGAGCAAGAGGGGAGCTAGAACACCAACAATCATGCCAGAAAGACACTCTTGTCACCTCTGTTGATCTTAAACTGGATGAAACGAGAGAATTGATCCTTACCTGCATAAATACCCCTCCAAACCCCGTAGCCTGCAACCCCTAAAGGGGACAGAGGCAACCAACCATTACAATCTTCTCCATATTTCGCAGCAACCACCCATCTCCATAGGGCATCTCTCTCTGACCTAAACCTCCATAACCATTTGCAAAGCAAAGATCTGTTGATGCCTTTGATGGGCTTGATGTCTAGCCCCCCATGACAAGAAGGCTTACAAATATTCTTCTAGCTAATCCAACAAATCTTCCTTTGGTCTTACCCCGAACTCCATAGAAAATTCCGCAGTAACCTTTCAATCTGATTTGCTATTGAAGCCGGAATCAAAAAAGTGGATAGGAAGTATATTGGCATACACAAGAGAACACTCTTGAGTAGCACTAGCTTGCCTCCCTTAGAAAGTAATCTTCCCTTCCAAAGAGATAGTTTTCGGCTAATTTTGTCTAGCATCGGGTCCCAAATAGCTTTGGAAGAGGCTTTGGCACCTATAGGCAAACCCAAATAAGAGATGGGCAATGGGGAGGATTGGTAGTCGATTATTGAGGCCAACTCCTCCAAATTGGGGACATTTCCTACTAGGCACAAAATATACTTGTGTAAATTCACCTTTAATCTTGTCACTCCTTTTAGGATAAGGAGGATGCTCTGCAAAACTTTAAGGGGTTTTGGATCCGCATTTAACATGAAAAGGGAGTCGTTTGCAAACTGAATAAAAGGGATGGAGGAGTCTCCCACCGAACAAAAACCTTAAGCATTCCCAAATTATCCGCTTTGGCTACAATTCTGCTTAGAATCTCGGTCACAATGATGAAGAGGTAGGGCGACAGAGGGTCCCCCTGCCTCCATCCTGAACTACTTTTGAAGAAACCTTTTGGTGATTCGTTCACAAGGATGGAGTACGAGGGAGAAAAACACAAATTTTAATCCAGTTCCTCCGTTTGATTCCAAACCCCATTTACTGCAATACCCATTTTAGATCCCCAATTCACATGGTCGTAGGCTTTCTCTAAGTCAATTTTGCATATTAACCCGGGGTTCCCTCATTCATTCTAGCATCCACACATTCATTTGCCAATAATGAGTAGTCCAAGATTTCTCTTCCCATCACAAAAGCATTTTGGGACTTGGAAATGATCTTCGGAAGGAAACTTTGGAGACGCAAAGCTAAAGTCTTAGATAGGAGTTTATAAAGGCAACTTACCAAGCTAATAAGGTGGAAATCCTTAACTTCTGAGGCTCCCATCTTTTTGGGGATAAGGGTAATGAAGGTGGCACTAAGGCTTCTGCACCATTGATCCTTCTTATGAAAAGCTGTCAAGGCCGCCATAATTTCCTTTCCCATCACGTCCTAACAAACTTTAGGCACTCTAATAGGGAATCCATTAGGCCCGGGGGCCTTATCATCCTTCAAACTGTTCAGAGCAATTTTCACCTCATCCTCTGAAAAAGGACGCTCAAGCCACCTTTGATGATCTTCATCAATTCGATCGAAATCCACACCCTCTTTCTCTGGCCAAGACGGAAATGGTTCCAAATAAAGCTACTGAAATAATACTCAATATTATCTCCTATTAAAACTAGATCATCCACCCATACCCCATCCACCCGTAACTTGCTAATGGAGTTAAAAGATTTTCTCATGGAAGCAATCCGATGAAAAAATCTAGTATTCTTGTCGCCCTCCTTCAACCAGGTTGTTTTGGATTTTTGTCTCCATGAAATCTCTTCCATACATAACAACTTGTCATATTCTGACTTCGCAGCAAGTCTAGCTTGGCTGCTATCCTCTAGATTAGAGTGGTTGAGATTTCTCATATCATTTTCATGGATCTTGTTGAGGCATTCATTTTTCTGGCCTTTAGACCACCAAAATCAATTCGTTTCCACAAAATAATCTTCTCCTTGAGCATCTTAATCTTTTGCCCAAAAACAAAACTTGGAGAGCCCTCAACCTTCGTCTCCACCCACCACAATTTAAGTTTATCTAAGAAACCCAGAATTTCAAGCCACATGCACTCGAATCTAAAAGGCTTTGTCCCAAACGGGAACTCTTCAATTTTTAGAATAATGGGGGCATGGTTGGACCTAGGATTAGGAAGGACTTCTTAGGAGAAAGACTAAGCTTGGCCCATCCAGTCCGCGGAGAATAAAAACCTATCCAATCTATTGCAAGCCCTTCTATCTGATAGTTTGACCAAGTATAGGAGGCTCCTTTTAGAGGAAGATCCACCAGATCAAAATCATTCACAAATATGTGGAATCGTCTCATTTGAGGCATCAATCTGAGGGCCCCTAATTGTTCTCCCAGACTCTGAACCTCATTGAAATCTCCACCTATACACCACGACAATTGCCATCAATTTCTAATCGATCTAAGTTCTTCCCAAAGGCTAGCGGAGGTCGATTGGTCGCACGGTCCATAGACCCCTGTAAAAACACAACGGTACCCGTCATCCTTATTGGTGCAAATCACAAAAATTGAATAATCTTTGATATGGCTATCTGACACTTCCACTGAATTGGTGTTCCAAGCAACAACGATACCACCGGCTCTTCCTATAGCTGATTTGTGAATGAACTTAAAGGGTCGATGGCCCCACAAATCCCGAGCAACTCTCTAGTTGAAATCTAGCAGCTTGGTTTTGCTGCACACAAAAAAGGTCCAACTTCCAACGCCCCACCATGTCTTTCATCCCCTAGTGCTTCTCCGCCCTTCCGAGACCCCTAGCATTCCAAGAGATAATAGTCTTCCTCATTGGAATTTGTTGATATTGATCTACCCCTTTGCCTGGCGCTACCTCCCTACCCTGTAGCGTAGTTCACTGAAGATTGAAGGCTCTTTAATTCTCGAGAATAACTACCCCTACTCCTGCGGATATGAGCCAGTTTGGTGTTCTCAGGTTTCTATCTCTTGTGTCTTTCGATTTCCCAAAAGAAATCCCCCACTTTGTGTTCAATCTCTTTGAAAGAGTACCCCATCAAACGCCTTACCTTTGCCACTTTCTTCACTACCCATCTCGAAGAAGGGGGAGGTAGCATGAGGAGAGGTTCCACATTGATAATTTGATTAGCGTCCTCCAAGAAGGCATCAGTTGCCACTTCATAATGAAGAACTTCAACCTCCATATCCTTAGAGGAGTAATCCCCCCAATTTTTAGAACAATCTCTCTCAGTTCCACAACCAGGAATCGAAGAAGCATTGCATGTATAATTACCCCCTTTTTCCAGAGTAGTAGGACTAGGGAGCTGTACGGGTGCGAGAGCCTGATCGTGAGGATCCCCCTGGTTAGAGTTGTTGTAGCCCTCTCTTGACTCCTTGCATGGAAGAGCTGATTCGCCACCTTCTAACCAAGATCCTTCCTCCCAATCTTCTTCCTCCGATTCATAAATCTCCCTTTTAGAGCAGACTTCTTTGCCTTTTCTAGTCCCATGAGTGAACTTAGGAGTCTTAACTGATTAGGTTGGTTCTCATATAGAAATTCTGCTTCGATTGCGAATCAATGCTCTCCCAGTGGTTGTTGCACCCTTGTCCTCACTACTAATCTTCAACAAGCTTCTCGCCATCCCTCTTTTCGCATCACCCCTCTTTTCTCTATGGTGAGATTCTCTGGTGAAGTCATCCCTAGACTTAGAGGGTTGTTGGGGCTTCGAACTGTTGACATAGTCCGTCCCTCTGGGTTTCGGCCTTTTAGGATGGGTCGTCCATGAAGACTTGGATTTGGGGACCCTCATGAGGAAGCGATCCCTATTGGCAAGCCCATTTTGGGGGGGCCCTTCTCCCAGGCCCATAACATTCAGTCTTTGGGCTAATGCCATCATGGAAATTCCGGCCCATTACACTTTGGCCTTTGGACGTCTGACATATCTGCCTGGCTCGAAAAGAACCGGGCCATTTATGTTTGGATTGGTCCATAGAATGGGTCTTGGCCACCTCAACCCGGTTCTCAGATCGTCCCTTTCCTTTTCACTGAGACCTGATCGAAACCAAACCCTTATCGCCACTAGACTGGTCCATGGCCACATTTTTGAAATTTGAATAAACTAGATCTTCCCTCCTTTTTTGGTCTCCATTCTGATCGCCGGAGAGAGGTTTGAACATTCTCTACTTGAAAGGTTCATAAAAAAATAGCTTCTCCAGCATGCATTCCGACAACTCTCTCTTCCACAAGGCCACCTTGAACACATATGTACCATCCAACACCCATATCGCTTCAGGCACTTCTTCTAGTCTCCTAACTTTGATGCGGAACCACTTGAAAGATGCGGGGTCTGATTGATCTTCTTCGAGGAGGCCACCACATCTTTCCCCAATTTCACGAAATAGGGATGAGCTCCATGAATGAACAGGAAGACCAAATCCCCAAATCCATCCTTTCTCCTCCTCCTGACCTTGATGATTGCAACCTGTAGAGGAATGCCAAGCATCAAGCAATAGATGTCCTCCGTGCCATCTTTTTGCCCCTTTAGCTAATACTCTGTCAGCATCAAGTATAGAGAGAAAATGAAAAAGGAACAACCCTTTTGGAAGTCTTCGGATTTGGTGCTCACCTCCAATACCCCAAACTTTCTTACTGCACAACCTGAGAGCCTGAGGACTAGGGTTGTCTCCCATGACCCTACCCACAAGGAAATTCCTCATTTTATTCAGTCGGATACGAATACTATCCTGAGAGAACGAGAAAACAAGGGTATTGCCTTTTGAATACACGTCCTCCCAGTCGATCTGTGGCCATGATAAATTTTTAAGTAAAGCTTCCTCGAAAGACCTGCTTGCTGTAGGGGTTCCTCTTTCCTCGCTGGAAGCTCCACTGTTGCTGGTGGCCCCTACTTCCACTGCTCCCTTGTCGAAAAACCTAATGCGACCACCAATATAGGGGGCCTCCCAGAGTCTTGTTTTCTCTTCTCATTTGCAGTAACCTTGCCTTTGGATAGGCACCACTTCTCCCTTCACCGGTGGTACATTAACGCCGATGACTGGTCATAGGTTCTCCCTTCGACAGCATGAGAAGTTGTAATGTTGTGGTTTTGGTGGGGTTTTTCTTTCTCTTTTACTATTTTTTGTTTTTTGGTTCTTCGCCTTCTTGGTGAGGATCCTCTTGTATCTTCCTCTTGTTCCCTTTTTGAGTTTTTTTAATAAAGTTTTACCCTTTATCTCTAAAAATAAAAGCACGTCACACCTAGCCATATCACCTCCACACTTCTCCCCAATCAATGCTAGGACATACCCATGATTATATATAATGTGGTAACTACCCTGGCTTCTTCCACCACCTTTTTCACTGCCTTCCTCCCCTCCATATCCTTAAGCATGAGGTCTATGCAATGGCTTGCGCATGGGGTATTGTTCTGAATTCATAAACTTTCTACCGGCTTTCTTGAAATTGTTGTTGTTATTTGTCACTATCTAGACCACATTATCCTTTTCCACCTCTTTAATTACATCCCCAAATAATTTGTAAATGTACTTCGCATCCCCAATAACATTGGATGCCTCCATAAATCTCAAAAATATGGTGTGACCATCACAATACACCATGAAGTTGATGATTGATCATCTCGTATGACCAGTCCAACCATCACTCATAGTAGTGACCCCGTACTCTGACCATTGCTTCCTCAAGAGAACAATATATTCCCCTGGTCCTCTTGGTTCAAATACTTTCCCATGATCTCATATGAAGTGGGCACCTTCACACCCACCCCTGCCCTTCCTGCCCCATCTAACAAATTTTGCAGGAAAGGCCTCTTGGTTGCATTGACTGGAATGCTAAATGAGAATTTTGCATATGTTTCCCCTTCCTCCCTTGGACTATAGGGGCAGGTCATGCCTACCTACTGCATCCCATGGTTAGATGTACTCCCTGTCTCTCGTTACCCTGGTACTACCAATGCCCCACCCTCAAGAGCCACCTCACCTAGCGGCACCACCCCTACTACTACCATTGCTCCTTCTCTCATGTATAGAAGACCCAAAATCTGGCCACAAAGAGCTAACTTGGCAAAGTTGGTCTCTGCAATGCTTGCCTTCACCGCAAGCATATACTATACCGCCTTTGCTGCTCTGTCACAAAGTCGAATGGGTATGCCAGCTCATCATCATCAGAGTTTACATCCACATGTCTAGACCTTTCTAGTACAACCTCCCTAAACTCCACCTCTCTGTCACTCCTATCCCTTTTTGCTTGCTTTTCTTCACTCAAGTACTTTTTCATTGCATCTTTGACTTCCTTTGGGCAACTGGGGCATTTTTGTACTCCTGGCCCTCTTCCTTTGCATCAATGGATCTTTGATTGGGTTCCGATTTTTTATATGTAGTATATTCCCTGAGTAGGGATGTAATTTTCATGCATTCCTATTCTGCAATAAAATTAACGATAAAATGTTGATTCAGCTGTGAGATCCCACCGCATGCATCGCTTTGCCACAATACAATATCTATACTTCGTCTTATAACGGTTCCCCTTAATTGGATACCTATGCTTTTACCTAATGTCCTGGAATTATCATCCTGCTCCTAGCGTGAATGACGTAGTTTGATTTAAAAAATCTATAGATGTAAACATTTTCTAAATTCACCTGATGTATACGTACTTTGATTATAAGTTTATAACATGCTAAAGCCTATGAACACCTCTACCATTGTTGTATTTTTAAAATTTTATCCTTTTTCACTAGTTTTTTATTAGATCTCTTTGAAAAATGTGGTAAAAAAATTAACAGCAGATCACAATAAAACACAGATAAATATAACATTACATATCCTTAGATTCTACCATGTTTGCTGTAATTTTTAGAATTTTTTCATTTTTTGGTTTAACTAATTTTCTATTAAAATTAAAAAATTATAGAAAAGCACAATAGAATTTAGTGGAACTCAATGTGTTCTACTATGCTTACTGTATTTTTTCAATTGTTTGGCATTTTTCAGTATTTTTATTTATTTTAGAAATGTACCAAATTAAAATATTATGTAGATCATGGGTTGTAGTATCTCATATAAAAAAAAGACCAAACAATGCCCCTTTTTTTAATTTTCTTCTTGAAATAAATAAATATTTTTTGAAAATAATTTTAACTCCATAAAAGTGTAGATTTTCCACCTATGTATTAACTTATAAAGAATCTAAAATGATTAATGTTAAAATAAGGGACCTGCCAAAGTTGTTGACAAAGCTTTGGGGTTTGGGCTTCAATCCTTCGATCTGGCCCAAATACGTGTTTTCTTTTAAAGGACTGAAGTGAAGTCTAGATTTGGCTCTTAGTAGTTTGATGTAAAAAAAAATGAAGAAAAAAGGGATCTTGGAGCAATTTTAAGCAAAGGGCGATGGGGGGTTCAGTCGTCAATACACTGTCAATATAGTATTGACAGAAGTGAGGCTTTCATATTGAAGTTTTGAAACATATTGGTGATACAGGTAATTTTTAAAACTAAGGGGGATATCGTATCCCCTCCCATTGATGCATATTGGCCTGTACTGGCCAATATATATTGATACTTCTATACCATTCATGGTAGAAATGATGTCCACCCCTTTCGCAGGTATGATAGCTTGTTATTTGTATTTCTTTAGATGATATGTTTAATGCATTAGATGTATGATTTCATAAAATTATGTTACAATTTTTAGTCTTATTTACATCATAATGCTATTTATTCATGTATGATTCAATGAACATGCTTTAAATCATGTTTTTTCTTCAAAACTTTTTGCCAATAACCTTCTTTTCGTCCGAGTTTTTTACCATATTTGCAAGGGGTCTCTCAGACACACCTAGAAAATGTTTTTCTAGGATGTGGCTGAACCATATGGGCTTTCCATGTGATGTGGCTAGCCCAAATTTATTTTCTCTTTAGTTCTAAATTGGATTTCTAGAGAATCTTGCACTTGTTTGATCAGTTTGATGGTTTTTAGTTTCAAGTTTAGCTAGTTTAGGAAAGTTTAAAATGGCTTATTTTAGTTTCTATTTCTTGTCAAAGTTGTTTCTAAATTCTGTTCCAGTCTAATCTGGCTTTACTTCAGTCTTCTTCTTTCTAGTCAAGCGTAGTGTCCTAGCTCGTTTCCAGTAGGAGTTTTGAGTCGAAGAGTGGTAGTGTGAGGTCTGGTAGTCCCCTTCAAAGTCAATAATTAGGGGCTGCTGCATTGTTATCGAGACAAGTTTGATTATCAAATAAAGTTGATTTGTTTGATGTAATTCTCATGTTTGCTGACTCAATATGTTTTCTTGGTTGTGCCGACTTGATCAAAACCTTTGATCACGATTGATGGGCTCCAGTTTGTGTTCAAGAAATGATATCCCTCTTATAAATTTTCCATCACTTCAGTTAGCTTCTTGGAACTTGATTTTTTTCCGATTTCTAAAATTTAGGTTCTTGAAATATTCTAGTTTCTTTAATGTTTTAATACATTTATCTTTAGTTATTGATTCTTTCTGTCTTGTTTTTAAAGATTTCCCTAAATCGCTATTTCTTTTGTTCGATTTCTCTATTACTGAACCTTGGGAATATCTCATTAAAAATTCTGATTGTCAAAACCTTGGTCCTAGTCAATTCAATTGATTATCCTTAATTCGATAAATCCTAGTCAATTTTCTTCCTTGAAACCCAAGATTTCATCGCTTCCGCTTGCTTGATTGTTTAGTTTGCTTTGTTTTAAATCTGATTTGTGAAGATTGGAATCCCTTTGATGTATTGCATTACAGCATTAGGAATGGACAATTAACAGAACATGTGCAAGGAAAGGAATAGGAAGAAAATAATGGAAGTTTTGCATGTGCATAATTTATGTTCATTGTGACAAGTTCAAGCTTATTCAATATTGCCTCACTTGCCAGACATGCTTTATTTCTCTTGAAGGGTTCCAAGCCATACTATTGGTGATACATTGGATGGTGGGTACACAAATGGTTGAGCAACCTAACAATAAATAGAGGAGGTTTTTAGAATTTCCAGCTGCATAACAAAGCGTTATCCCATATCTGGGTTAGGTATACAATTCCTGTTCTACCTTTCCACTTTATCTAGGACCACATTTTTAATCAAAATATTACATTAGATCTTCTGTCATTATCTCAATTCACATCTTTTTTTGCCTTCTGCTTGTCCTTTAGAGTCTTCATTCTTCCTCACTGTGGCTACTCCTAAGTTTCCTCCAAAGCATTGCTTTTTTGACTTTTGTCATACTTAGTCTTACCATTCATCCATCTCATTGCCCTCATCGCAGCTATGTTCATTCTATGGACTTGTTGCTTCATGGTTGCTAGCATCTCTGGTTTTAACTGCATATAAATAAACTCCTTGCTTCAATTTGATTGGTATGTGTTGTTCACAAACACTTCAGAAGCACATCGTCTCTTCATTTAATGTCTAATATTTACTTTATTTTCTTTCTTATCGATAATTGAATCAAAAGAACAAAGTGGTGCTTTTAGGCATGTCTTGCCATCAATATTAACTATTTCGTTTTTTCTACTCCTAGCTGTTCTTTCTTATCCTTACTAAAATCGTACTCCTTATGGAAAGCTTCACTATCTCAACTACATCCATTAGATTAGTATTGCTTAGATGTTAAGCTGCTTTTTCCTTCCTATCTATACTAAAATCATACTCCTTTTGGAAAGCTTCACTCAGTTACATCCATTAGATAATTATTGCTCAGATGTTAAGCTGCTTTTAGATTGTCTAGTTGGAAGTTGTATAGAACTTTGAGGTTAAAATTGATGTTTCATAAAGTGTAAATGCTTCCTGAGTACCTTAAAGATTAATGATGAAGAAAGTCTGGCTGGAAATTGGTATGTCGAAAAAGTTATTTGGGAACATTATGTTGTTTTTTGAATTTGTTGAAGAATATTCTCATGCGGCTAATTGGCTAAGAGCATGATATTTAAAAAAGGGCCAAGTACAATTACTATTTTTTCTTAGATTTTGTATGAATTATTATTTTCCTGGTATTGACATCTGACCTATGGTTTCATTTGCACATTTTTCCATTTTTTTCTGAAAAGCCAAATAAGCTGGTTTTGGCATGAAGTGCAGATCCAGTGCACCAAGCTTGGTGCGTTTGATGAGCTTGATGGTGTGAAAACAAATAATACTATTTAGATAGATAAGCAGATTTTGAACTTTCAATGGATACGACTTTGTGTTCCTCTCATGGTTGGGTCACATGAATCTTCTATAACGGTGGCAATGTAACTTGGCTCAATTGAATGGGCGCTTGGCCAGTGGTGGGGCTGTCTTCGTTTTTTTAAGTGTAGTTGCCCCAATCTTTGCTTTAACAAGTGTGATTGTTGGGTGGTGATTAGATGGTTGAATGTCAGATGTTTATATTGCTCGGGGCCTCTCATGTTGGACCATCAGTTCACTTCTTGTATAGAGCCTAGCAACACCTAATGTTTGACAAAAGGGTTGGGTATTTGTGGTTGTTGCGTGTTTGTGGTTGTAGGCTGTGCATCCTGTTCTATTGATTGTGCAATTTTAGTTGTGATTAACATCACTGTAGTATTTGGGCTTAACAAGCTAGATGAGGTAGAGAATATGATAAGTGAAGGTGATGTTGCCCATAAAAATATAATGGGGTGGATGAAGTGGAGAGGTGCTTCTGGAGTGCTGTGTGATTGAAACATAAATTTTATAAGATAAGGCTATATAATACTAGACATGCATTATTGAGCAAATGTTGCCCAAGCAAGGAAAAACACATGCTAGAATGAGTTGTTGAGATGATGATGTGGAGATGGATGAGTGGCAAGACTACAAAGGAAGAATAAGAAACCCATGCATTCATGAGAATTTAGGGGTTAGCATCAATTCTCATGAATGCAAGACTACGAAGATGAGGAAAATTAGACTGAGATGTTCAGTCATGTGCAACAAATACCAATGGCTGCACTCGTGAGACATGAGATGGTGCAAGTTGAAGGCATTAAAAGGGACCGGACAAATTGACTTTGAGTTGTAGTGAAGAAGTACGTTAGTGCTCATGATTAAATGGAATAAATGGCCCTTTATTTAGAGTGGAATGGCATAACAGAATTATGTAGCTGACTCCATGTAGTTGGGGTAGGGTTTTAGGCTTTGTTGGGTTAGGTGTCAGAATACTCAATCTGCATTAGTGCGAGATCATACCAGCACTACTACTGCACCAGATCCCATCAGAACTCTGCAGTTAGGCGTGCTTAGTACTAGGATGGGTGACCTCCTGGGAAGTCCTCATGCTGCACCCCTTTATCTTTTAGCACCCAAAAAATAAAAAAGATGAGGATAATAAGTGAGACATCAAGTGAATAATATTTTTCTATTTCTTCTTTTTTTTTTTTTGGTAATTTTTTATTCCCTTTGACTTTGATAGGTATAAATTTAAGCATGTGCCAAGGGATTAAAGCCAGTGATGCACTTCCATTCATATTGGCTGTCTGAAGGAAAACAAGAGTATGACGGGAAATAATTTTTTTGTTGGATTTCAGAGGAAACGAAGAGACATTGAGCACTTTGCATGGTTGAAGGTTAAGATGTTTTAACTATCTAAAAACCATCTATACACGGGGTGAATAGCTTGGTGAGCATTAAATTACTTTAAGTAGCATTTCATAAACTGGTTGAAATATGGGTACAAAAAGCTTGCTAAGGTGAAGAACCACATAAAGATGGAGGATAGGAGAGATGAGCAAAACATCTCCAGAATAGGCTAGACTTGGATAGCTAGAGAGAGTGATCCCTTGTCCATGGCAAAGGGGATGGTTGTCGTAGTCTTTTGGAGACAATTTTATCTTTTTGCTGTTAATTTTAGTTGTATACGAGGGTCATTGTTTTGGTGTAATGGTGGTGGCTTGGGATGCCAGCGTGAAAACGTAGGTTCAAGTCAGTGATTAGCCATTTTGTGTAGAAAAGCCACTAGAATATCTAAAGCTTAAAGAACTAACTTATTGGGGGGGGGAGCTTAAAGAAGTAAACTTTCTCACTACAAATTTGAAGGATCCAAAGTTCGGAACTATTGACTACAATCAAAGAGCCTTTTGTGTGAGAAAACCTTATCCAATGTGGATAAAATTCTAATTTAAGTATAAAAGCAAAGCATTTTTTAAAAGCAATTTACCCTGCAGTATACCTAAACCCAATGTTCTATCGATAGCCCCCCCCCAAAAAAAGAAGTCAAAACTGTAGATGATGAAATTTTACATTACATATGAGAAACAAATGATGGAAACGCTTTTTCAAAACCTTTGGTTCAAAAAGCAATACACACTATCCAATCAAATTTAGATCCATCCTCAATAATGACTAACACAATTCTCAAGATAATGAAATCTCTTAAAGTCAAAGTAATATATATATATATAATGAAGATGATAATTTCATAAATTACTAAGGTTGCGTTTGGCAGCCACATGTAATGTAATCATTTCTTTTGAGTTTCTTAAGGCTTTTGTAGCCACAATGGGATGGTTTGTAATGAACTCATTCAGATTTCCACCGATTTGTGCTTGATGACATTAGTCATTTCATTTCTAATTGTAGTTAACAGATATGTATAAATTTGAATGAATTCATTACAAACCATTACCTTATGGTTACAAATGCCTTGAGAAACTCAAATGAAATTATTACGTTACATATGGCTGCCAAACAGGCTATAAACATTGGCGCCCCTATCAATGTGCACCCAGAATGCAGAGTACCACCTCTATGGTTAGGAACTCAGAACACATACTAAACTATAGATCACCGTCATTGTACATACAATGACTATGCAACTGAGCTATTTTGTCTCATCATCTGTTACAAGCATTGTAGGTCTACCATATATTGATATGTAATTCCGTAATTCCATCCCTGATAATGGTTGTTGGGTAAGATTCAAAATATGAATCTTCCCTAATTATTTATTTATTTTATATTGATTGTTGTTACTTATTTTTATCACAAAAGATGCACTCTCTTCTTTCCAATTTTGGTATAAAAGAGGTAACAACTTTTTATTTTATTTTGATTGGTTTTTGAGAGTGATTGACCAGCATCTTACCAATACCAAATTGGGAAAGTCCAATATGAAATGTTGGTGGCCATTGAATGCATGATATTTATTATTATAACGACAGTCGATTGGAAAATCAATGATTGTCTAATGAGGCAATAGATCTAACAGTCCAATGGACCATCGGAATCATCTCATTTAAATAGTATCATTGTTGCTCCTATAAGTGAAAGATATAACAGAACAAACTCATACAACAAACAAAAAGAGAACAACTAAGATTGCAAAGCAAAGATAAAATCTCTTTTGGACTCTTCAAGCTTTCTTAATTCTTCTTTTGAAGAATTTTAGTTTTTTTATATTAAATTAGAACTACAAATAAAACCATTCACTTGATTCTTCATTGCGGGTGTAGGTTTGAGAGATTGTCATCATTGAATCTTGGAACAATCATCAGAGAAGACCTACTGCACCCTGGGCGGCGAATACCATTTAAAGACAACATCATTAGACGTGCATCGACGATACCTTCAAAACCAATAAGTTTTGTTGAACTCTTATTTTATTATATTCTACTTATACAAATTCTTGTGCTTCCTAGTTTATACTTTATCTAAAAGTATAATTTATTGTAAGTAATCTACTAAACATATCTAGGGTAGTTTTTCTTGATTCTTGATTGATATCATAACTTGTTGAAATATTGTTGTAATATATATATTAAGTATCAAAATCTTTACTGTTGGTGTTGCTATTCAATCAACATAAAACAACAATTGTACACAATCTTATCTATTCCTCTCTTATAAAAAGTTATGTATGTAGAGAAAGAGTTGTACACAGCCCTACATTTATAGGTGTCAAATATACCAATGGCTATCTAAATAAGAGTGTATATTTTCTCTCACACCTTTTGGATAAATATAAATAGAGCAGGGGTATAACTGTATCCCACATGAAATTGGATGAGAATTCTTTCTTAATTTCTCTCTCTTCTCATTCTTATCTTAACCTCTTATATACTTGTCCAAAAGTATGTAAGTTATATCTAGTCACGACACATCATCACAAGCTTATCTAGAAATAACTTGTTTATAAATCAAACCAAACCCAAATCATTAAATTGATTGTAAAAAACATAAGGTAACCCGTTCTTGTTATTATCTTATTGGTTGATGGTCTTTGAGGGACTCATAGTGGTATCAGAATCAGTTTATCTAAATTCTTAATCAAACGATCAAAAGAATCACTATTCGATAAGAATTTGATACAGTACATTAAATTATATTTTTGACAAATTTTTATACAAGATTAAAGTCTTGATTAAGTGAAAGAATATTCGTAGAGATATTGATGTATCTCATTACATCGGCACATTGGCACTTGTATCGGAACCAATGATAAAGGATTGGTGGATAGATTCTAGAGCAATTCGACATGTAACCAATTACAAAGATGGATTCGTAAACATTAAAAACATATCAGTTGTAGAACATAGAATTTGTATAATAAATAATTCTTATTATGACGTGTTTAGACAAAGAGATTTCAAATTTCAGTCAAGTAAATCAAAATTTTATATTATTTAATGTTTTATATTAAAAGAAATCTTATTTTTATATCAGAATTAGAATAGAAAGGCTACATAATTGGGTTCAAGTCTGGTTATATTATAATTAAGTCTAAACTTGGTCATGAGAATCTAGGGGTATAAAGCTCATGTTCTAATACCAAAAGCCTCTTAAAGATAGGTTGAAGAGTCAAACTTATGAATGTAAATTCATTGGCTACCATGACAATTGATTTGATTATAGATTTTATCATAAGGAAATAGGGTTTATTGAAAGCTGAGATGTTACATTCATAGAAAAGGTTAAGCCTATTAATAATTTTGAGAAAATCTTATTAATAAATGAACATGAATGTCAGGAAACTGTAAAAGACATAAATCAGAATAAATTTATTGATGAAAGTATTGTTTTACCGACTGAACTAAAATGATATCCCATAACTAGTGGGAGGAAAAGGTTTAGAAAACCTTCATCCCTATTTTAAGACGATTATAGTTTAATGATAGACAAAGATAATTGTATAGTATCATTGATGATTCTAAGACATACGTGGAAGCAGTGAATCTAAAGAATTTGGCTTAATTGATGGAAATAATGAAAGATGAGATAATCTCTATCAAAATATATAAAATAAAAAAAATATTATGTGATTGATTTAAATGGATGGAAAGCAAGTACCATTTAATGGTCCTTTCATGCATAAAAATATATGGAGGTCCCTTATGAAAGTTTTAGTGCTCAATCTACATTCAGTTGTTCTTGAAGATGGCCGAGCTAAGTTGTCAAAGTTTTCGAGTTTGCCTCCTAGGGCTTGCTCCACAACGGATCAGCACCTTTGATTCGCTTGCGTACTAAAATTAATATAACAGTGTAAAATTCGATATCGATTATCAGACCACATAATCAAGACCGACCGTCTCCCCGCCTCGTTGGGCTCGGGGCCGGCCAGCCTCGTTGCTGGGTGGCATTTCCTTCCTCTTGAATATAGAAAAGTCAAGGTTCTTTCTTAGGTTCTTCGTAAACTGTGGAGACTGAACAGCGGTAGTCCACAGATACAATATAAATTGGGAAAGGCGTCCTTGGCGGAGCACACCGAAGATGTGTCGGAAGAAAGCAGCGTGTGATGATGCAGATGTTGGGTTTTGACTTCCGAGCCCCAGACATCTCGTTTCCCGCTTACCACAACTACCCTTTTTCCACGTGTCCCAAGAACTTCGGTATTGTCTCCCCACGTGGCACTCCTACTTCACCTCTCTTCCCCACACCAGCTAAGCTTCACAGTCTGACCCATGGGCCCTCCCCCCTCCTCCGCCGTCGATTTCATCATCTCTAACTGGATTGAAAACCCAAACCCGCTTTTGCTGTGGGGAGAGGGAAACCACGGATTTCTCTAGTGGAGTGGTTTCACATAGGACAGCGAAACCGAAGCCTGGGAATCCATCCAGTCCCTGCAAGTAACAAGAAAAAAAGAAAAATAAAGCCAAACAAAACAAAACAAAAGAGAGACTTAAGTGAGAGAAAAAGAGTTCCCTACTACTTCTACTCGACTAACACAAAAGAAACTTCCAACGTTTACTTCTAGAATATAGTTTGCAGAAGAGGATAGGAGAAGAGAAAAGTTGGTTTTCTGTTGGTTTCATAAGGTAGTCTTTAATGGCGGCGGCGAAGGAAGGTTTCAATGAAGACCTTCTTACAGAGGGGACTTTTTCTCAACTGTTAGACATCGAGGGCATCGTGGGTCTTGATTTAGCGGAGGGTTTTATTTACCCATCTTCATTTTCAACTGAAAACCCTCCTAACATGATATGTTTTAGGAACATTTGCAACCAAAGGGGGAAAGGGTTTAGTGAGCCGGGGATAGTTGCACAGAAATCTGTAATTACTGGTAGTGATTCTTCTTCGACTTCTTCGAGTAACAACAGTAGCAACAGTAGCTTCTCCAAGTCGAAAGTAAGTGCTAAAAAAATAATCATAAATCATAAATTTCGCTTCTGTGCTTATTCGTACTTTAGAATGAGAAATCTAATGATGGTGTTATCTTTCTTTCTTTTTCCCCCATTTTTCAAGAAATCCCAAGGAGGAGATGCAAAGATAAAGACAGAGCAGATAAAGCAAAATGGGTCGAGTCTGGGTTCAGTTCCTGGCTCGAGTTTGGGCTTAGGAGCTTTAAATGAGAGCCGGAAATTTTATAAAAAGCCTAAAACAGAGAACCCTACCTCGACCGGGACTGTTAAGGTCAGAAAATTTGTAGCATAGGCTCTATTAGCTTTTGCATTTTCTAAAATTTATTGTGATTTGTAATTTTTGGTTTTTAATGATAGGTGAGAAAAGAGAAGCTTGGGGAACGGATTACAGCATTACAACAACTTGTCTCTCCTTATGGGAAGGTGAAATTTAAAAATAAAACAGTGAATTAATGGATAGAAAGAACATTTTTTTCTTCTTTTAAAGTAAATAATAAAGAAGTGAATATAAAAAAGTAGCTGAATAAAGATAAGAAGGTGACTATTTTATCTCTGACTTTGACTGATGCAGACAGATACGGCTTCCGTTCTTCACGAAGCGATGGGATATATCAGATTTCTGCATGACCAAGTTCAGGTGATCGCCGGTGCCCAGAGAGTAGTTGGTAGGGAAAGAAAAACTTATAAATGTGAATTTTTTTTTTTTTTTATTACTTCTAACTAAATTATCTCTGTTTGTTATCTGAGTTCAGGTCTTGAGTTCTCCGTATATGCAACGACTGCCATTGTCTGGGCGCCTGCATGTAAAATTATTTTCACACTTTTGTTTTTTTATCTTTCCTAAGCCCTGTCTGGTTGCCGTGAAAGGCTGGTTTTCTTGACCGTCTGTTGTCGAGAACGAGAAATCTTGGATTTTCAAAATTTTCTCATGAGAAAGTTGTGATACAGAAGCTTTCCTTTTTTTTTCTTTTACTAATTAAAAAAAATCTTTAGTACCAAACATTTAAGACACAAAAATAGAAATTTACAGATTATTTCTTTTAATGTAAATTTCCTTTTCTTTTCAATATTTTGTCTTCAATTCAAGGCAACCAGACAAGACCCTGAATTATATATATATATATGTTGTCGTTTTTCATATTTTTATATTAACTGATTTTATTTATTGCTGTTGTTGTCGTTTAGAAGGATGGAAGAGAAAAGGAAGAAGAAGAATCAAGATATGATCTGAGGAGCAGGGGTCTGTGTCTGGTGCCAGTTGCATGCACCGTTAATGTGGCAAGCAGTAATGGAGCTGATTTCTGGTCGCCTGCCATGGGAAGCAACTCCTCCAAGCACTGAATCATCGGAGATCACTCTTCTCTCCTGTTATCCTTGGAGGTTTTCCTTTTTCTTTTCTTTTTTTAACGTTGTTCAAAGGGTAAGAAAGATAGATAGAGAGAGGCATAAGACTATAGTGCCAAATGTTTGACGCTACCGAGTAACTGGTATCTGGGGGTTGTGATGAGAAAATCTTTTTTTTTTTTTTTTTGGAGGGGGGTGTTGGTGTGGATTATAGAGCTGATCCTGGAAGAATGAAACGCGCGTGTGGGTTTTCTTTTCTCTATTAGAAAATACTGATGGAGTCACGCCAATGACCTTAACCACAACCAGAATTGAAAGTACACGAGAAAACAACGACATTCGATAATCATCATTCATTGTTGTATTAATTATGAGTTATATATATATATATATATATATATATATATATATATATATAATGTTCTATCCAGGATTTTGGGTTCAAGACACCAGGGACGTCATATGGAGTAAAATGGGTGGGTGATGCATTTTTTGAATATGGACTATGCATTTTCTTCCATATGACTCCTGGTGTCCTGGACACCATCCTAAACACCTAAATCCTGTCACAAAGTCATATTTTTTTTAGTACTTTAATCATAATATTTCCAAATTACATTGGATTATTAAGATCATGGTTTCCATGAAAAGGCAACTAAATAATCTTCCAATCGACTTCAAAATCAGGTCACATGAATAAGTTTGATTTCCCAAAATAAAGCCTAAAAAAGTGACAAAAATGGATTTTTTTTATTTTTATTAAAAAAAATATTTTATTTATAAATAAATAAAAACTCTTAAATTGATTAACAAAAAAACTAATCTACATTAACCTAAATTTGATGATATAAAAAATCTTCATCAGAGAAAATATAAACCCCAAATTTCCAAAATACCCTTATATAACCCATCAAATTTGAATACGGGAGGTTTCTTGTTTCACAATAGTAACTCTTTACAGATCGGGGGGGATGCACCTGAATCTATACTTTATTCTTGGTTCTATAAGGTATTACTTGAAAGAGCATAAGGTGCAACTAGGACAAAAGACAGTACAACATAGAACCAAAAAAGAAAAAGAAAAAAGATGTTTTTGGTGCTATTACTGGTATATGTCAGTGTCATAAGATTATTCTTTGTTATAATATTTCTCCCATGTAGAATTTGTTTGGTTTGGATCTTTTTTAAGCATGTCTTGTGATGACTATGAGAGAAGAAAGTTGGAATTAGCTGGTTTACTTGGACTAGGTTGTTGTTTCGATTTCTCCGAAAGCTCTCATTTTTTATTAATTTTGATTAAAATACTTATTTGAAATTTTGTTTCACCCATGATCACTTCAGAAATTTAAGGATTTAGTAAAGGAAAGTTAAAATAAAATACTTCAATGGCTAAACATGATAATATAATTCCTCCACATTCACACCTTAAGGGTTTTTTCAAGCTTCTCCACTTTCAAGATGACTACAAGTCTCCCCTTAAACATGGGTAAAGATATATTTATTGTTTTGAAACGCCAAAAAATCCCTAAGGAGTGTGACATCTTAATAGGATTGCCATCCTTAAGTTGTGGGACTTAATATCTTAACCTTATCAGAAAATGTATTAAAATAATTGTTATTTCAATAATTACAAACTATTGCAATACTAATTGCAATAAGACCATACAATACATTGCAACTGAAACCTGAGATTAAAAAAATAGCAATGAAGCCATTCCTTATAGATATTTCACCTATATGTCATTCTACTTCACAACATTCTTTAATGACTTTCATGATAATAAACTAATCATTATTTAACCATTTTGGTTATTTGAACATAATCTTTAAGAATTTAATGAATTGATTATATATCTAAAATATTTATTTAATAAAATATTTATTTAAATATGAATAAATTTGAAATCATTTGACAAAATATTTATCAAAACCATTAGTATTAGATTGTTTTATCTAATTAAATAATACATGACCTAAATTGAATATATCTCCCACTTAAGGATAGTAAATTCTTTGTTGGGCATTTGTACCATTTTTAAGTATCATTTGGGCTATATATCTTCCCATGATATAGCCACCTGTTTGGTATCTCAAAACAATCAATAATACAACTTAGAAAAAAATAAAACACAAGATCTAAGGACTAGTTTATAAATATAAACAATTCAACAACACTTATTCTGATTATGAAGTTTTCGCAAGTGTGTTCAGTGTCACAGAGGACGCTTGCCAACCCAAAATGACTAGTCATTTTAGGTGTTGCCTACCCCACTTAATAACCCAGAACTTGCACAGTACACAGTCGATGTGGGACTATTTGAGTCCGTGACAAGTTCCCCCGCTTAAATCCTGACACCCTCGTCAGGGGGACCCACACACACCCCTGCATGGGACCCACGAATGTCCCCACCTTTAATGCTCTTGGGCCCGCTCTGATACCACTGTCACAGAGGGCGCTTGCCAACCCAAAATGACTAGTCATTTTAGGTGCTGCCTACC
>JAOXJP010000012.1:11846653-11868375 GCA_025762735.1 Platanus orientalis | reverse complement strand
AACGGGTTTAGAATAGGTAACCGCGAAAGCGAATGAGGTGGGGTGCGTAACACCTTCCCCAACTCATAAACGAACAACTTACCTTAAAATCTTTGGGAGTTGACTAGTTTAACTGTGGAGTCAGACATTTCAAACATTTTTCAAAATTTAAACTTGTTTTGTTTTCAAAACTGATGTCCAGTCACATCATTAAAAAGACTGACGGTGACTCCAAGTCATGTGGGATTTTTCTTGTGATAGGTGAGTCTCTTTCAAAAGGGATTTACCCGTCGTACAAAAATCGAGGCCACAACTACATGTCCGTGGAAGAACATCAGCAGGTTATACTCTCACTTTATTCTGTTCACTAGATATGAGGTGGGCAGAGGGAATAGAATTAAATTTTGGGAGGATAAGTGGTGAGGAGAGGAAAAGCTAGCCTCCAAATTCCAAAGAATATTCTATATCTCATCTAAGAAAGGTTTACCAATATCCTGTTTTTACTCTTCTACGTCTCCATTCTCAAACTTAGCATGGGACCTTGGGTTGCATAGAGGATTAAGAGACTATGAAATTGAGGAGATGTCCTTGATGATTAGTTTCCTATTTGATACGTTCATTGACCCTTCTTCCCATGATTCCCGCCTATGGTCCCTCTTGTCTAATGGACGGTTCTCCCCTTCTTCCTTTAGGAAAATACTCATAGACTGAAGAACTACCCCCAATTCTCCTCCATCCTCAATCCCCCCTTATTCTTTTCCTTCAAAAATTATTTGGAAATCCATTAGCCCCCCTCGGTACAAAACTCTATGTTGGTTGGTTGCCCATAAATGTGTCAATACAAGTGATATGCTACAACGCAAACGTAAAGGCTAGTGCCTTCTACCTCACATTTGTCATTTATGTGGTCGGGAAGGGGAAAAGATTAACCACATCTTCATACATTGCCCTTATATGAGGAAAATTTGGTGGTACTTCATAAATACATTTGGGGTTCATTTTGTGTTTCTAATGGAGATAATGGATTTATTAAATCAATGGTCAATGGCCCCATTTCCAACACGAGGTAAGACAATATGGAGATACCTTACTATTGTCATTGTCTAGTCCACTTGGGAAGAAAGAAATAGAAAGATTTTCCTTGATAAAAGGAAATCTTCCTCCCAAATTCTTGAATGTATATTAATCAAGTTGGCTAACTAACTGGGCTGCGGAGGAGCCATGCTTCAAAGGTGTGACACTGGATAATATTACCAAAAATTTATCAATTATCATTGATTCCTGTCCTCATTCCCCCAAGGTGGCATAATGTTGGTACCCACCTATGGGTGACACTCTAAAGTTGAACTTTGATGGAAGTTCAATAGGCAATCCAGGCCCGTCTGGTATGGGTGGAGCTATACATGATGCTTCAGGTGCTTGCATAACAGTTTACTCGGGTCCCCTGGGACATGGTGATTCACTGAATGTGGAAGCAAAGGCATTACTTTTCAGGTTGAGGTTAATAAAGTCGAAAGGATTCGATTCACACAAAATAGAAGTGGAAGGAGACTCTGCTACAGTCATTGGATGGATGACCAATGGTGACACAGGTCCGTGGAGACTATCTCATATCACTAAGGAACTGCACTCTTGGCATCCTCAATGAATATCTCATTCAAGTGGATCCCGCAAGAGGCTAACGAGGGAGCAGATAGTTTGGCTAAGAGGGGTGTTGAGAGAGTATCCATTTTTGTGGGCAACTTGGAAGAGGAAGTGTTGTCGTAATATGTTGTTTGTAGCTCAGATTAGAGAGTCAAAAACTCTCCCATCTCTTTATACTTCTACTTCTGTAATGGGTTGGTTTCTTATAATTCCTACCACCCTTCTTTAATACAATCCATGTTTTTCAGCAAAAAAAAAAACATAGTGGTAAGAATGGATATGAATTTCTCAACCAAACGATAAATCTCATGTCTAGAGAATAATAGTCTAATAAGACATCATCACGTAGTAGTCTTTTAGACGTGCAGCTTTACTAGTGCTGTGCTCGTTACTAACAAGAGAGAGTAATCTGAACTTGTGACTGCTGCAAGCTTTGCTGAAAGGTAGATATGGAAAGCTTATCAGGGTATGGTGATAGATTATTAGCTAAGCATAAACAATTAGCATAAGATGAGAAATATGTCAAGTTTCTTGAGTAGAAGTTGATAAAATTTTTGTTTGAAAGTAACAGGATAATGAGAAAACATCAGCACAACACAAAATGTTTCAGTTGAGGGGATACTAAATATTGTCTAGGGGAAGAAAAAAAAAACTCAGAATAAGTGGTACAGCATCTAAAATCAAGAAGAAAAGAAATTGGAATGGCCCGAAATCAGTGCTACAGTAAAAAGCAACTTCTTTAAAATAGACGAGATTAAACAATCAAATGATGCAAGCAGGACCTGCACATGGATCTTTGCAACATGCATAGGATTTAACAATCCACCCTGACCACATCTACCAACATGAGAACAAATTCAAATTTCCAGATCTAAAATTCTGTTTATCTTTAATGCACATAACAAATAACAACCCAGAACCCAGACAAGAACGGGCTGCATCTATTTGTGCAATTTGAGGGTCAGTAATTTGTGCTCTTCCCCGGATTTTTAAAGAAACCAACATGCTCTGATCAACTGTCTAAGAACCATATGTCACAATTGGGTTCAATCGTTCCACCTTGGGGGATCAAATGAGATGAGCCCAGCAATGCAAAATAACTGAAAATTATGTAATAAGCCTTTTTAGTATATTTTAGTCAGTGCTTCTTTTTTTTTTTAATTATTAGTTAGGTAATTTTATTGAAACTGAGAAGAGCCCAAGGAATACATCTCAGCCCAGTTGGCACAAAGAGCCATCAGGCTTAAATACAATAGAGTCCCAGTTGAAAACAAAGTCATGATATCTCTTCCCTGAAAACTGGGGTAAGTGAGAAGTCCACTGGAACATTAAGGACACGGCATTTTCAGGAATCGAGGTGTTGGGGAGACCTTCCTATCAAAGCTGTGAGCATTCCTTTCAAGCCAAAGAGTCCAATATATAACAGAGAGGGAGCATCTCCATAGAATTTGGCCGGCCAGAGTCAGATCGGAAGTCAATTCTTTGTCCCCAAATGTGCAGGAGGCCTGAAATGGATTCAGGCATCAGCCAGCACCTGTTGAACCTAACCAAGAAATGAGTCCAAACTCCATGAGCAGTGGGGAAATGGAGGAATAGATGAGGTAATGTCTCTTCAGCTAGGTAACACATGCAGCATCTGTTGGGCATGTGGAAGCCTCTTGATTTCAACTTATCGATGGTGAGAGTCTTATCTAGCATCACCAGCCACAAAAAGAAAGAAGACTTTGAGGGCAGACCAGACTTCTAAATAATATTTGCATGGCAGAACTCAGGGCCAGCATTCAAAAGGACCACGTATGCATCTTTTACCGAGAAAATGCCCTCTTTGCTATGACCCCACATGAAATAATCCATCTTCGAAAAATATGAGAATAGAAATACCAGTCTCTTCCAAAGATTTTATATTCTCTAGTGTTTAGGCTCGTGGAAAATGTCCTCTTTGCTATGACCCCACATGATAAAATCCATCTTCGAAAAATATGAGAATAGAGAAACCAGTCTCTTCCAAAGATTTTATATTCTCTAGTGTTTAGGTTTGTGAGCACATGTACCTGTTAGGCTTTCATTAAAATTAAAAGGAACAAGAATAGGATTATATATCAAGCCCCACATGGGCTTTCCTTCTCATTCTTGTCTTTCATAGAAGAAAGATCAATTTCTATTCCTTTTCTCTTTGGATCAATCTATTTCACCTATGATCTTGCCTAATAAAGAAGACACTAACATCTTCCTTTCCAACCGTTAAGATTCTTAAGCATGTTTGACCTTCTCTTTTAGATATGCATAGCATATCAAAACCTTTTGCATTGACTCATTCAACTAGTTGAATTTCAAGATAGACCAACAATGCTGGCCCAGTCCAGCTTTTGTGCAATTTAATGGCACAAAATAACTTACATGTAAAACAAATAAAACTGCCTATAAAACAGAATTTTAATATACATCAACTATCAACAAATGAAACCATCCAGTTCAGATCTAATATTTTGCATATCCACCTTCCATGAACAATGGCAGGTTTTCAAGGCTTCCTTTTTAGCCAGCAAACTGAATAGTGTAGTTGTGAAATTGTGTAGTACTGACCAATTATTTATGGAGTCAGCTCAAAAATAAAAAAAAACAGTTCACAATTTTTATTTTAGATTTTAGATAGTGAATGATCTAAAAGATTATGCAAGCATTTCATATCTTGACGATTAAGTCTTACCAACAGCAAGTTGCCAGTAATGCTCCAGTTACCAAGAAATGAATTACCAAGACTGAAATAACTGAGAAAACAGCATGTGCCACACTTTGATCATACCTGAAATAAATAAAAGCAAAGCATAATCAGAATCAACATGGAAACTGTTATTATGTTTATTTAAAGAGGAAGAAAACAATTGGCTTGCATCAAAACTTAAAGTAGCCCATTTTGATAGAAAAAACTGATCCATGAGAGTAATGAGAAATTGATTGACAGTATTCTCCAGGATGAAACCTTCTGTGAGAGCCATTGTTTAATCTCTATGGTCACAAATCCACTTTCAGGAGTCCTTTGGCAAGGAAATTGAGAGTACAAAAAAATGGAAAACCTATAGCAAAAAGGAAGACGTTTTCTATTTGGACCCACTAGGCTTCATTTCCCATTAGCACAATTTTTTTTTGTAATGTGGAGGATGGTATGGGCCGTATGGCTGATCCAGACCCTCATGCATGTCAGATCCATAATCCACTGTATATTGGACTCTATTTAAGTGATGATAGCCATTGAATTTTTATAAATCTTCAATAGAACAGAAAAGAAAAGAGCCTGTCCTTTAGACACATGGTGGAGGTCCCCTCAGCTGAACTTACCATGTGAAGAAAGGAGAGGTGGCAGGATACATGGACCCACGTGGTACCACCACCTTAGCTGCAACCTGTTGAGTCTAAAAATGCTACCTAGGCTCCTATTCAAAAGAAGACTTAAAATGACATTCATCAAATGACAAAAATTAACGTCTTAGTAGAATTTAGTGAACATATAAAATTTCAATGCCTAGTAGTTACCTTTAATGAGAAACTAGAATTTCGAACATTTTCCTATGTAAAATTTATTGCAAGCTCTTGTAGAATTTAGAGACAGTGGTACTCATCTCTACTATGAAGACACCATGAGTAACAAGTGCATGAGAAACTTACGCTGCACAATAAGCTGAAGTTGCAACCACCAAGAGAAGACTGCAGATTACAACAAAAGCAGGATCATCTCGTGCCCATTGGTTCTTTGTTTCTGTGAACAAAAAGGAGAACAACTTACATGACATAATATAAACTGGAGCAAATATTTTGTGTTTTTCAACAGCTGCGCATACATCGAACAGCAGAAACGTGAAAAAACTCAGGTAGAAAAATGATTTAACAGCGTCCTAGAAAATGAGATTTGTGACCTCTCAATCTGCTAAGGTTTGCGCTTTAGCATCAAGTTACTTGTAAATTCTTCAGAAATGGAACCTTTTATCTATTTTCTACAATTTTTGGAAGGAAAGAAACAAGAGATTACTTGAAGACAGGTCTCTTAGAATTGCCAACACCATATAAAACAAACAAGTAATGGTTCTCATTGGATTCAACCAATAGAGTTCAAAGCAGTTGATAATGTAAATGTTTTGAAGAATTGAAAATTGGCGGCATGATCATTGCCATGATTTTAGGACAGCTGGGGTTCCCCCAGTTGGAAATAAGTAAATTGAAATTTCAATGGATATTTGTTCAGAGTTCAAGTCACTTCAGAATGGGACTGAAAGAAAGTAAATCATTCACATGTCCTCAAATCCAATCACAGAAAGAAGTGCTAATAAAGTCAAGATATTGGTGCTCTGTCATACCTCATAAGTTACAAAAAGGCTAAAACAAAGTTGTGGTTGACGGGGATTTATGTAATCTGATTGGTTAACTTCAGAAAGAAGGGTACATGGAGCCTTTTCCATATTCTTAAGGAGATTTGAAAATGCCAATATCAGTGAATGACATGGAAGATTCTCTTGCAAAAGGAGGTGTTCCCAAGGAGATATTGTATTCTATGCAGATCTTCTGTCGAAGCTTGATTTTTGTCTCTAACCTTCCAAGTGAGCTGCTTCTCTCTGTGTTTCCTACTTTTTTTACTCATTTTAATTAAAGTTTTCCTGTTAACGATCTAAAAAAGAGAAAGAACTTAACAAGACTTTAGTAACTACATATATCTTGTTCTTTTCTTGACTGGTAGCAAAAGATCAAATAATCAAGTGTAGAACATAAAACTTGTGGAATCCACCACTTTATGTGCTATTCTAGACTGACATTGAACAAATAGTAGAAAGAAAATTTCAGCCTTAAGAAGCATAACAGAGTATCTTCATGGTTAAACCAAAAAAACCTTTTCAAAAATTCTATAATTGAAGATAAATGATAAAATGTAATATAAAATAACAAAGTGAAAATCCTTGCCTAAAATAAATATCTTGGACATTCATTTATGCATCAAAAGACAAACCATGAACTTGAAGGGGAAGAAGTGTAGCTATTTGCAAAATAGCGAGCAGCCAAATGCTTATACATATATATGGTATTTGCAATATAACGCACAATCCTGATAATGAAAATTAATATATATATATATAAAAGAACATTCGAGGATCACGCAGAACCGTCCTACCAAGTTTACAAGAGGGCGAAAGAGAAAATTATGCTTTGGGTCTCACAATATAAAGATTGTACTCACTTAAGAGTGGGGGATCTATGTAAGAATTGGACAGAGATAATTGGTTGTTCCCCTGTGTAATTGGGTGGGGTAGGTCCCGTGTTTGGACTTTTATTTCCTGATGTTTAGGGCTGGTGGGGGTGGGCCTCGGGCTTTTATTGCTTTTCTCTTGTCCTCTTTTTTGTTTCTTTGGGATCCTTCATCCCTCTTCTTTCAATAAATTTTTTCATACATCAATATATATATATATATGTGTGTGTGTGTGTGTGTGTGTGTGTATGTTTAGAAAAAATAATGTAATGTTCACTTGTAAATTCAAATAGCATATATTACACAAAGTTTTGGTACTAAATAGAAAACTGTGAATCATTTATTCTTACATATAAGCACCACATATTGCATATATTTACCAAAATCATTTGCCAGCAGTTAGTGTCAGCAAAACCTTTACTACATTCCAAGACTAATTATTCTAGAAACCATTACCTCTACCCTCTAAATGGAGGCTAATAATAGCAATACCCTGTTACTCGAAATAAAAACAATAACAATAATAATAATAATAATAGCAACACTCTGTCCTTTAACTTGTAATCTCAAGGAGTAGATTAGCTAGGATTTGTAGGTGTGTAGAGGTAGAAAGAAGAACAAGACGATGAAGAAGAGATACACGTATGGGGAATTAATTCGTATGGAGAGGTGCTATATATATGTATATATATATGTCAGGTATGGGACTCCCTTTACGACTGCCACTGTTACAAAACTGTGAACTACCCACCAAAACTTGAAGAAAATAAAAGATATATAGAAGAAAAAAAATTTAAAAGAAAAAGATAATAACAGAAAAGTTCGATGTTTTCAATGTTGTATCTAGATAATTTAGACTTATAACCAAACCAAAAGGATTAGGATGGAAACAGTAAGCTAATAACACATACCACACATCACCCTTAGGAATATCACATAAAGCTTTATCAACATCAACCTGAAAATAGCTAACAAATGATTGATAGGTGGCAGGCAAACTTACGCTTGTGGTACTTAGTGTGCTGATAGCTGTATTCCATCGTTCAGTTCCACATGCAAAAGAGATAAACAGAATAATTAAGAAAATGACACATGACATGCAAAATATGAATAAAAAAGTATTAAAAAATAGAAGAAAAAATGTACATAATGTACAGAAGGGGAGAAGATGGAGAGAGAAAGAGAGCAAGAGGAAGGGGATGAGAGATCCCCACCGGGCTACCCACCCTTAAACCCTTACAACTCAACCCCACAATTGAGTTAGATCAATATCTTATAAGAGCCCCACTAGTCAGACCATCATCACCTTTACATCTACTAGCCCAATAAATGATCCTCCCTTTTACCCTCTTGTATACTTGGAAGGCTGGTTCAGTGTGGCTTTCAAACACTCTGTTGTTCCATTCGAGCCATTCCGACCAACATAACTGCAGGAACAAGACGCCAAAACCACTTTCCCATGCTGTTTAGGGCAGTCATCCACCATCCCTCAAAAAGATTAACCAAGTTCGCAGGCGCTACGAAGCACAAGCCAAAATCTCTAGATATCCCACACCATATCTCCCAAGTGAATGGGAACTGGATGAGAATGTGGGAGGCTAATTCTCCACTGTTATAGTGGAATAAACACACTTGGGAGATGGAAGCCTTTCTTGCATAACATGTCCATCGTTGACAACCTCTCTTGGACCACTGTCCATAAGAAAATTTGTATCTTTGTGGGCAACGCCTTGTACCAAACCTCCTTCCAAGGACCCTGCAAACCCAAAGAATTGTCAATATACTCAAAACAGTTCTTGACGGTAAATTGACCCCGACGGCCATGCACCCAAACCCAGCTGTCCTCCTGAACCAACATGATATGACACCCATTTATCCTGTCTAGAAGCTGTGCAGCCCTTGGAATTTCCCAATCAAAGGCCACACATCTAAGCCCCAGCTGCCACACCACCCCTTCCCCATTACTCATCACATAAAAAGCCACCAAAGCTTTGGGATCTATTGCCATAGAGAACACTTCCAAATAAACCAGCTTAAGGGGCCTCTCCCCGCACCACACGTCCTCCCAAAAATATGTCCTCCCATCCCCCACAGCATGGGCAAGACCAACCTTGAAAAGATGGAATTACTTTGTAACTTCATTTGTGGTGCAGGAACATATGGGATTAAAAGGACGAAGGTGGATGATCATAGATGATTAATGGATTAACTTGTAAGGGTAGTTTATGGATTTATGCAGTTTGGGGTTCTTTTGTAAAAGGCTTTAAGACAAGGGTATTTAGAGTTTAGGACCTTTAGGTTTACTAGGTTTCTTTTCATTTGAGTTGTAATCCCATAACTTGCTTTTAACCCACATTTTCCGAAGTCAAAACTTGCCCTTTTGGCTAGATTTGGTGTCTTCAAAAAAGTTATTCAATAAAGTTACCTTTCAAACAAGACCAAGATTGCGCAAATCCGAGGTGATTGAGAAAGTTATGATCAAATTACTAAAGGGGTATTAGTATGTGACGAGAATAAACTTTTAGAATGTTCTATTTGATATGCTTTTAATAGGTTTATTTAGTTTTTATTTTGAGCAAGTCTTTTGATCTATAGGGTAGTTAGGTGAGAGAATAAAATCTTTCTAATTTTGGAAAGGTTAGGATTTAGTAGTTTAGCTTAAGGGGTTAGTTTCCATTTATTTTAAGGTAGTTTCTTGGCTACCAAGCATTGTAGTATGTATAAGGGTTTGCACCACAATGAATTGAAAAGAGAATTTTATGATGAAAAGTTATTGAAAAGCTAGGTTAAAGTTGGTGCTTCTTCTTTCCCTACGGTTGGTCCTATGCGATCTATTGTAGTCAGTTGGTGTTGCTACAACTCTGTTAGTGGTTGGTGTTGCTAAGAGGGATGAATCAAATTAATAAGCTTTTTGATTGATTTAAGGCGCAACGAAGCCAAATTCAATCAAGGCAAAGGGGGAGGACTTAAACGCTGAGTCATCCAAATCTTAGAATGTGCTAATAGAGCATAAATAGTTTTCAGATGACATGGACCCCCAATAGATGAGGGAGACCTGAACGCACTCAAGAAGACACAATTGGAGAGATTGTGAATTTCTTTTTTCCTCAAGGACAGCCATGGTGAATCAATGTGACATCTCCAGTCCCAGACTCCCCTTTCAAGGCTTTTACAGACTACAGGTACTATCTATGTTTTAAGCTACTTATTATATACATTTGAAGTTTAGAAAATAACTAATATCACTGCATTGTTGTTAACAATGTTATATATGTATATGTAGGTTTTAGTGAATCGATAAAGTGGTATTGACAATTTGACATATTTCAAATTTCCATTATTCGTATGTGTTTTTGGTACATTAGATATGCAAGAAACATGCTTAAAAGACCAAATTTTTTTCCAATAGCAATATTAAAAAAAAAAAGGATTTTTTAGAATTTCTTCAGATTTTTTTTAGTTGTCTTTTTTTTCATGGATCGGCCGATCCAAGTCGGGATCGGCCATGGTCAATTCCGACTCCGATTCCGCTTTTCTGAACCATGCTGCTAACATAGCTCTTCCTCTTCTTCTTATTCTTTTCTTCTATCACACCGCTCACGTGTTACTACTCACAACCCCTTATTCTTCTTCTTTTCTTCTAATATTTCCTTTAACCTCATTCAAGTTCTCTGGTTTGAAGCTATGTCTGGACAGCAATCGAAAGTCTTGTTGACAAATCAATTGAAACTTTTAAGTTTTTTTTTTTTTACTTTCTTATTAGCTTGTCTACCAATTTCTAAAACATTTTGAGTTGTCTAACATATTCTGTTAAGCTCTTTCATTTTCTGTTCTAATGGATTTCCAAGTGCAGACCTGAGTTTTGAAGAATTTATATACATTTAATCTGAAATTTTTCTGGGTTGTTCCTCACTCATAAATCTATTGTCACATAAAATTTCAAACAATTCTGACATTCCTAGACCTGGTTTAAACTCATCTAAAGTTCTGTCCAGATTTGAGGTTTCTCATTTGGCCACTCATTAAAACCCCTAATAAATCTATTCACTTGCATTTATTTCAGTCATTTGGACTTTCACTTGGGCCCATTACCCGCAGGCTTACAACATCCCTAAGATGTCTTGCATCAATTTGCTCCAATGTTAAAAAAATAAAAATTAAAAACCTTTCATAAACTTTTAACCCAATGTTATTTAAATTTCTGCAGGTGAATAAATGAAGTAAACTAACTAGAAGGAGCATAATATCTCTTAAAACCTCATATTTTTTGAGAAGTTGCTAGTTATAGAGCAAAACAAGAAGTAATGTTAGCATATTCTATTAGTCTATGAGAAAATAAAATCAGCAAGCATTCGCTTATCCTTCTCTTGCAAGGAAAACTATTATATGTTAAATTGAGTAACAGAGTCGAAATTTAGCGAATAGTTGACTAGTGGAGCATCGTTTTATCCTTGCAATTTGCATTGATAGTTGGGGATGTTAACCCAACCTGTTCCAATAATTCTTGGATGAACAAACAAATGGAGTAGAAAAGGAAGGTGAGAGACATACACAACTTTTGGTGAGGTGCAGAGATGAAGCATTTGCCAGAAAGTATATTCAATATCCATTTGTTGCCACTGCAGTGAACCAGAACAAACAATATGAAATAAAGATAGTATCATCTAATGAAAAGCATCAGCAGGAGCTAAAGAAGAATAAGTGGCATATGACTTCACTTAAGAACTTGATGTACACTATATTCATAAATAAATAAAAATTACTTCAAGGTGCTCAAGCCAGAAATCAAAAGAAATCTTAACTAAAAGTAACAAATCACCACAAGCAAGTCAGCAGCAAGCTAAAATACCAAAAAAGCAGGTCTTCACAAAATCACTGATTAAAAGTTCATAAGTTGGACATGAAAATGTTGGCTAGCATTATGTGTCATCACAAGCTATCAAACATACTATAGGGAACGGGATACATACAAACTCGAGATCTATTAGAACTAAGAAATGAAAATAGAATGTTCGGTTACTTGTCCAAAAAAAAATGGCATTCACAAAGATATCAGGAAGAATAGAAATTAAGTTTGCAATTTTAAATAATTACAAATAGCAAGGTAAACTATGATGTTTTCCTGACTGCTACATCAATGGTTATATCAAACTATAGCCATGCCTTAGAGTTCTTACCTGGGAATCTTAAGAATTTGTATTAAGGATGCCAGTAAATGAATACAAACCAGATAGTAAGACAATACTGTGCTACTTTTTTCCTCTCTTGAAAAGATGAAGGTAATAAAACGAAAGAGCTATAAAATAATCCATAATTATTGCTAGCTCAGGGGATAAGAGGTAGGATAGCCTGGTTCAAAACAAGTATTTGATGAAAGTGGAGATTCCAACAAGACATAGCTTCTTCAATTTAGTCAATCCAAACCACCTCTGGCCCACCCATAATTCTTATGAGTTGTATTAGCCTTTGAGCTCTTCTAAACTTGAGGCCAACTAACAGAAACCTCCTACTTCAAACTACATTACACCAAATTTAACCTCAAAGTTGGCATGAATGAAGTTTCTCATAAATCAATAATGAATTTTACTAAAAGAACTAAACCCGCGGCTTGTTGTGGCTTGTGGCTCTCCAGAAGGTGCTAATGGTGACATGCTTCGAGCCCATGGCTTTCACTTGACAAACCGATGCTGTCTCTGTGAGAGCAATGATGAGTCTGCAGTGCACCACTTCATCCATTGCCAAACCTCGCTTCAAGTGTAGAGTTATTTTCTCAGACGTTTAACCGCTGATGGATGTTGCCTAGTTTGACGATTGGGTTACACGAGATTTGGAGCTCTGGGGTGGTAGCTGACTTCTCTCATTGTGGGAAGCTCCTTTGGTTTGCTGCCCTGAATATCGTATATGCTGGTCCCTTTGAATGGAGAGGAATGCCAGAGTCTTTGACAGACTCAAAGTGTCTAATACCAAGCTCCCAGAGTGTGCCTTGTCCCTGATGTATAGATGAACCTCTCACCTCCTGTTTAAAGAGATGAAGTTCCAAGACTATATGTTCAATTGGGACCTCATGGTCTTCAGCTTTCAGATCTTTAGTTGAGCTTGTCCCCCTCGTACTTCTCAGCTTAATAAAATTTGTTTACTTATCAATCAAAAAACTCGCAGCAAAACAAGCAAATCCAACAAGGAATCTGTCATCTTGTTCACCCCCAGTGGATAAGAAAGGAAATCTCTAAATCTTTTAAGAAAATGCCAAAAGCTTTTACACAGAATCCATTAATAATCTAGGGCAGTGGTTGATCTTGTTCAACCACATTTTTATATTCAGGCAGGGTATCGCCTCTGATGATAATATGGCAAGAGAAATGTGAAGAAAAGATAAGTAGCCCCTAAAGTAAAAATTACTCCTTCACGTATCAAATACCGTTTGGTGTCTTTCAACTCCCATTGCTACCCATATGGGCAAGTCATATCAAGTGCATAGGCATGAGATTTGTATTGGACATGGCACAACCACAGATCAAATATTTTATGTTCGATAACATTCTAAAAGGTCTACGAGTATTTTTTTAATATAAGAAAATATACGAAAATGTCATAATTTATGAAATATTAAATATAGAAAACTATATGATGCAACGCCATGGGTTACACGAGTCAAAAGAGGAAGCAACAATGTGAGCCGCACGTGTGGACGTGCCAAAAGATGCAACACCAAGGTGATACAATGAAAAGAAGAAACAAGAGAGAAAGATTGAAAGTGTGTAGGCTAGAATCATTCATAGCTGTGGGAGGCGGGGTGATAGAGAATACGTATACTTGTATGGTACTCCTTGTATATATATATATATAAGTTGGGGGTTGTCTTTCTTATCTTTCTTGTATTTGCATTCCTTTGGTATGGTATAATGATATCATACGGTATGCCATTGTATAAAAGGTGGGTGTAGAACTCTCATACACACGCTTTTCTATTTTCTTCTTCTTCTCTTTCTACAGCAAATCCTAAACCCTAGATCCACACAAAACACAGCCATTTACAATTTCTACTTGGTATCAGAGCTAGGCAACATAGAGTACCTGAGAAAACTCAGGAATCTTTGCTAACATCAGTCAGCCATACTACTGACGTCAACAAAACTGTACGAACAGCTACAGTGATTGGAAGAGTAAACTCTAAATCCATAAGAGAGGTATCCCTCCGAGTACTTCCTCTTCCTTGCCTACAGGTACTTCTGATATTTCTAATATCTTATTGCTCTCAAAAAGTGTGTACAATCTTGTACTCAGCACCAATTAGCTCACGTTGTATCTTATAGTGCCCTGTCTCCTTCATTTTATAACCTTATTGTTGTTTTGTCCTCTATGTTTGTGTTTTATAAGGCAAGGCTTGTGGCAAAAGGGTCAAATGACCTCTGGCCCAATAGCGAAGATGAACTCTGTGAGAACACCAGGAATGGCCACTATTGCAATTTGATGTAAAGAAGGCTTTTTTACATGGAGATCTTGAAGATGAAGTGTATATGCAACCTTCTGGTTTTGTGTATTCAACTACAAAAGGGAAATTGTGAAAATTAAAGGTGTTGGGTGAGCTCAAGTGATCTCCATGGGCATGGTCTGAAAGCTATAGATGTGTTATGGTGAAGTATGGATACAGACAATGTCAAGCTGATCACACATTATTTGTGAAGCGCCAGGATGATCAGTTTTCCATCTTGATTGTATATGTGGATGACATTGTAATAACACTAACAGGGAATGATGATATAAAAGAAGACTTAATGAGCAATTAGCACAGAAATTTAAAATTAAAGATTTCAGTCAGTTAAAATATTTTCTTAAAATCAAAGTAAGATGGTCCAAGAAATGAATATTTCTCTCTCAAAGAAGGTATGCTCTCGATCTTCTCAAGGAGATAGGCTTGACAGGATGTGGGCCTTGTGAGACCCCAATTGATCCACACCACAAGTTCAATGAAGAGAAGAGTGATCATCTTATTGATGTTAGGAGATATCAAAGTTTGGTGGACCATCTTATCTATTTATCCTCGACTAGACCCGTTATTGTTTATGCAGTCAGTGTGGTCACTCAGTTCAGCATCCCCCCATGACTCACTTGGATGCTCTCTTCAAGATCCTCAAGTACTTGAAGGGATGTCCTATGAAAGATCTTCTATATACTAGGAAAGGTCATCTTCAAGTAAAATCATATAAAAATGTTGATTGGACTGGTTCTATTAGTATATTTTTGTGAGTTGGGTGGTTGATGTGCTAAGGTTTCAAATAGGATAAGAAGGAGAAGAGGAAGAGGAAGAAAAAGAAAAAGGAGAGAGAAATTGGGAAGAATATGTATGGAGACTTGCAGAGTATAAAGCACTTCTCACATACTTTGCTTCATATATCAAAAAGAAAGGATACAACTATAGGTATTTACAAGCATACCTCAATATTGTACAAAGACATATGTACCCTTAAAAATATAACCCCATATATCCATGAAATACAACACTCCCCCTCAAGCTGGTATGTAGACATCATGCCGACCAAGCTTGCCAACAGTAGAACTAAAGCTAGAATTGCATAAGCCTTTTGTGAATATATTAGCCAACTGATCTCCAATCCTTATAAAGAAGACACATATCTAACCAGTTTGTAGCTTCTCCCTATCCACCTCAATGTGCTCTGTCTTGTCATGCTAGACAGGTCATGTGCAAATGTAATGGCAGCTTTGTCGTCCCAATACAACCTCAGAAGGCTTTAGAAGTTGAATCCCAACTCTCGTAGAAGACCACGGATCCATATAAATTCCAAATCCCATAAACCATCGCTTTAAATTCAACTTCAATGCTTGGATGTGCTATAATGGGCTACTTCTTGTTGCGCCAAGTAAACAAGTTACTCCAACAAAGGTATAATAGTATGAGGTGGACCTCCTATCATCCACAAAACCAGCCAATTAGCATTTATAAAGGCTTCAACTCTCATATCCTTCCGTCTACCATACAAAAGAATCCTTGACCTGGACTCTTCTTCAAATAACGTAAAATAAAGTATATTGCCTCAATATGTGACATCATAAGAGCAATCATGAATTGACTAACAACCCCAACAGTATAAGAGATGTTTGGTCTCGTCAAAATTAAGTAAATAAACTTGTCTACCAATCTCTAATATCGACCAATATCAATAAGCCGGTGACCCTCAATTGCTTGCAAGCAGTTGTTAGACTCAATGAGAGTCTTACAAGGTCTATACCCTAACATCCCAGAATCTTGAAGAAGATCTAGCACGTACTTGCAATGAGATAAGAAAATTTCAACATTTTATCTAGCAACCTCCATCCCAAGGAAGTATTTGCGAATACCTAAATCCTTTATCTCAAATTCCTTGCCCAGAAAACCTTATAGGTTGTGGATCTCACATTGATCAATACCTGTAACAACTATATCGTCTACATATACAATAAGAGCCATTATTTTCCCTTTCTGATGTTTTTTTTCGATAAATATTGATCATGGCACTATAAAATCTTTAAACCATGCTATAGGTGATTGCTTAAGGTCATAGAGAGCTTAATTAAGATAACACACATTTCCTTTGCTAGTAGAGATTTGAAAACCGGGGGGCATGCTCATGTACACTTTCTCTCCAAGGTCTCCATGTAGGAAAGCATTCTTAATATCAAGTTATAGCAATGGTCATCCCTGATTGGCAACAACCGAAATCAAAATGTAAATGGAGTTCATCTTTGTTATAGGGGCAAAGGTCTCCTGATAATCGACTTTGTATGTCTGTGTATAGCCCTTAGCCACCAATCTATCTTTGTATTGTTCCACTGTGTCATGAGGTAGCAATTTTATAGAGAACACTCATTTGCAACTTACAGGCTCATTCCCACGTGGGAGGTCTGTTTTGTTCTTCTCTAAGGCCTACATTTCCTCCACCATTGCTCTTCTCCAATGAGATTGAGAAAGATCCTGAGATACACTGCATGGAATAGAAACAAAAGAAAAACTAATAAAGAATGTCCTAAACTTAGGAGACAAGGAATCATAGTAGACATGGTTAGCAATGGGGCGCTGAGTACAAGAGCGAACACCCTTTCTAACAGTAATAGGAATAAGGGCAGTTCTTTCTTACACCGAACAAACATATGAGTGAAATCTTGTGCCTAAGCCTTCTTTTGGGTGGTTATCACAGGCTTCTTTTTTTTTGTAGGCAGCAACCTATTATATCTCGTCCTAATTACTATACCCATCAACATCTAAGAGATATGGAGAAATAAGGAGAGGAATAGCCAACTCATTTTCTCCTTAATGTCTACTTTCCCCCTGAAAATAAGGCTGACTAGGGAAAAAGAAAGAGACAATCCCATGAAAGGTAACATCCATAGAAACAATATGTCTTTCACTAAATGGGTGAGAGGATTTGTAGCCTTCATAATTAGGGGCATACCTAAGGAATAAACACTTAAGAGCTTTAGGGTCCAACTTGAAGCGGTCAAACTTGAGAACATGAACATAACAAATGTAGCCAAATACTCTAGGAAGGAAGGACCTAAGAAAAGCTAAAGTTGACGTTTAAATCCCAAAATGCAGGATATACGATTCATCAAATAAGCGGTAGTTTAAAAAGCATTAGCCTAAAAAAACTTGTGGAACATGCATGTGAAAGAGTAAGGCACAAATAATCTCAAGAATGTGCCAATTCTTTCTCTCAACAATTCCATTTTGCTCAGGAGTATCAAGACAAGTGGTTTGATGAAAGATACCATGATAAAAGAGATAAGAGGAAAAGACATTAGATAGATTTCTTTACCATTATCTAAACGAAGAACTTTGACCTTAATGTCAAATTGAGTTTCGACCAATCTATGAAAGAACTGAAAGGCCGAAAAAACCTTTCTTGGATTTCAAAAAGTAAATCCAAATGGTCATGGAGTAATCATCAACAAAAGTCACAAAATAACAGAATCCAAACATGGAGATAATTAGAGCAGGTCCCCACACATGACACATCAGAATGAACAAGGGCAAATGGAGTAATACTCCTACTCATACTAGGGAAGTAGGAAGAACGATAATGATTGGTAAACTCACAAGTTTCAAAATGGTTTCATAATGAGAATCTGAAATAAAGTGACATAGCTCGGAAAATAGTTTTTGCAACACATAAAATGAGACATAACCAAGATAACAATGCCACTGAAAGAGCTGAGCACACTCGGAAGAAACAAAGGAAGGTGGTTGTTGAACTATTGGTGATGGAGTAGGTGTCTACTGAGCAGTATAGGCAACTGATGAACAACCGGCCATAAGATATAACCCTGATCCCCAAACCTCATGGCCTCTACCAATGGTCTTCCCCGTCTTCAAGTCCTAAAAAATACAATAAGTGGGAAAGAAAGTAACACTACAATTTAAGGTTTTTGTGATATGATTATCATAAACAAGATTCAACTTAAAGCTAGGAATATATAACACAGAAGACAAAAGGAAAGAAGATGTAAGAGAAATAAAGTCGGTACCAACTACAAATGACAAAGAACCATCACCAATACAAACCTTATCTCTTCTAGAAAATACATGATAGGAAGAAAAAAATGCTAGACATACTAGTCATATGACGGGACACCCCGAAATCAATGATCCATGGATGACTATGAGCCAAAAGTATGAGAAAACACCATCAGGTGGAAATTATGCCATAACTGGAAGCCAAATACAAACCATAAGCCAAACCACCACATAATGTACTATAACCAAAACCACCAAGAGTCCAAAGTTGATCCTCTAAAGTTGCATAATATAAGGGCACAGAAACACACTACGGCAAGCAAAAAAGAAATGCATAGATACAAACAAGCTTATTTCACACCTGTTCACATGTGAGCATGTACTCACAGACATATATCACATGTAAGTTACATAAAATAAAATAGTTTGTGTGAGTGTTTGTATTAACTTATTCCTAATCAACCCAAGCCACTGCTTTACCAAACAAAACAAAAAAAAAACATCCCAAGTCATTGGCCGAGTGCCTAGGCACCAGCAATGTCTATCGCCTATCCGTTTTGGCTACACTGAACACATTCTTCAATATACCCAACACCATAATGAATAAACACAATCATCCCAGCCCAATATCTTCTACTGATATACTATTTTTTCTATCATATTTGTGTTGGAAATTTATTTTCCATCCAAGTTCTGCAACAGGCTATATGTGACAGAAAACCTTCCAACCCAAAGTCCATTAAATAGTCAAATCTTTAAACAATCGCTTGACCTAGGTCATTTCTTGCTACTCCAACAGTATTCATCACTTTAGATGTGACAAAGCCGTCACAACACAACGTCCAACAAATAATCACATCTTCAAATAACCACTTGAACCAGATCTATTTCAGTTTAGCTACTCTGTCCTAAGCTCCTCTACCTACAAAGTATACTTAATACCTTCATGCAGCTCCACCATCCTTACATTAAAAGGACAAAAGAAAACCTACTTCTCCTCCAATTGTTCAAAGAAAAAGATTCCACATAAATCTACACTTTTTTTTCTCCAATCTATAACAAAGGATGAGCACTTGGTCCAGCAATCAACAAGCACACAATATTGTGCCCCCTCTTCCTACCACAACAGCCTGACTCCTACCTTCAAAGATTCCCTGTTCTCAACCCTTCCTTTTTGCCCTTTTTTCAATTCCAGTCTTTGCTCCTCCTCTACAAAACATGTACTTCCTTCTTTACATTGAGACCAGCAATCTCCTCCAGATTGCTTCTTTACATCTCCAATAATCTGGGATGCAACTTGCAAGTTGCAACCTCATGGTTGTGGTGCAGTATGCCAATCACTTTAGCAACAGGCTCAAGCCCAGAAAAGACCTAAGACCTCAAAAAACTAAAATCTAATAATATACTTTCGAAATGGAGCAAAGCCACCGCAAGAATCCAGTTTGGACTCTAGCTGAACATGGTATAAACCAATCTAAAGAATCCCACGAAAATCAAATTCCCAGTCGTGGAAATGAGAAAATGGTTAAGGCACCTCAAGAAAGAGTTTTTGCATCATCTGTTCAAGTAAACATCACATCGTCCATTACTAACTCCACCAATTAACTCGTCCCCATAAAATCAGTGAATCTCCTCGCACTATCTTTTCATAGGAAAGTGGAGAACACTAAAATCACTTCACACGAAATCAAAAATGCCAAAAACTACGCATCGCATTCAATATCCACCAAACAGATTCTACACTTCTTGATCATAACATCAGGATCTTACAAACCCGTTTGACAATTTCGGAAATCCAATCCAAGAACAGAATACTGACTGACCACATATCAGACATATGAGAAAAACCTAAATCTGCAACGTTTTCTCATGGGTGACAAATAAAAGATCTTTGAAGTCCAGCGGCAACATATCAGAGAAATCAAACGTTGTAATTTTCGTATGTTACTTCCCCTTCTTCAGTCCACAATCTATGAGCGATCGCTTTTCTACATGTGATGCGAATTAAAAATAATAATAATAATAATAATAAATCCCATAGAAAAGGCCAAACTTGTAAATGAGAGATGAGATCCATATGGTGTAGAGATGATTTGCGAAGAAAAAATTAAAGAGAGGAAACCTTGACTATTCTTCGGAGATACTGAGGGAACACGGGATTGTGGCGCACGTTCGAGGGCGTGCGGCCTTTGGAGACGGTGGGCAGCATGTCTCTCGCCGCTACTCTCCAACTCCGAGATCTATCAGCTTTCGCAGCTCTATCTGTGGATTAAAATGCTTAGCTAAAACTAAAATGCAACAAAGACTCTTCCTTTTTATTTTTTTTGGCTTTATATATGAGGTAGTTCGGGTTGGGCCAAAGTCATAACTCAGTTTGAATCCAGCTCTAGGCTTAAGCCCGAATTCTAATCGATTGCACTAAAATTAGTATTGTTAATCCAATTTTTTTAGCTGGACATATTAGGCTTTAGTCTGATCTAAATTAATCTGAAGCCCTGATTAAAGATATGTTCTTGCATGTTTTGGCTCCTACATGCTCCGGCCACGTCCTTTGGCTCATAATTTGTGGATTCTTGAGTCAACTCTTGACACCCCCTACAACTTGATTCCTGGTTTGGATTTTATACGCCGCCCCTATCCTCCTCTAACCTCCTCTAACGTCAAGGAGGGTGGAAGCATCAGCATCAAAAGTGATTTACACTTTTTGAGGGCGTGTGTAAATCACTTCTGACGCTGATGTGGCCGCCCCTTGACCTCAGTAGAGGTTAGTATCAGCATAGAAAATCTTCGCTGGTTGATTCTAATCCATTCCATTCCAAAGCTTAAAATTCTCGATGGTTGATTCTAATCCAGTCATGTTATTGACTCTAAACTATACCTGATTCTATAAGTTAGATTGTCGACTTAGTTTAACTCCTGTAAGAAAATTGAATCTTGACAATTTTGTTTATGCATAAATGTAAACCTTAATAACCTGTTTAGCAGCCACTTGTAATGTAATAATTTCATTTGAGTTTCTCATGGCATTTGTAGTCATGATGTGATGGTTTATAGTGAATTCATTTAAATTTATATTGCTTGTTAACAACAATTATAAATGAAGTCATCTTAGGTCTTTCTATGAAATGAAATGATTTATGTTATAAGCACAAATAGCTGCAGATCTGAATGAGTTCATTACGAACCATCCTGGTGTAGCTACAAAAGCCTTGGAAAACTCAAATGAAATGATTATATTATTGGCTGCCAAATGCTGCTGGCAGCTTAAAAACATGAATCTTAAGCCAAATTGTAATGAAAATAAGAAGCCTTGATGTTGTTTGAATTTAGGGTTCTTTCCTAAAGTATTGACAAATGAGC
>JAOXJP010000012.1:11822659-11840258 GCA_025762735.1 Platanus orientalis | reverse complement strand
GGGTGTCTCTTTCTCTCTCATCTTCTCTTACGACTTCCCCTTCTTTTCATCTTTCAACTTCTTCATTCTTCCTTCTCCTTTTCCTTATCTTCTTCTTCTTACTTCTACTTCTACTTTCTCTTTTCTCTATTCTTATTTCTATTCTTTTCATTCTTCATCAATCTTAAAATCTGCAACTAATCATATGATTGGAACAGAACCACCAAGAAAGGATTGTAAGACTACTTGAGAAATCTGGGTAGCATATAATCCTATACACGATTGGTGTTTCTCTTAGTGGATTTGATATAAACTAACCCCTTCTAATCCAGGTTTTTATTTTTTATTTTATTGAATTCCAGATTCTGTTCTTTCTGAATATTTTTTGTTATTTAAACAGATATTTTTCTAGATGATTAGTTATACAAAAGAGATAAAGACAGAATAAGAGAAAAAAGAAAGGGACTTTTCCCTGAAAAAGTCACTACATAGTGAGATTGGAATTGAAGCCGCCTGTATGCATGGAGTCCCTATATGTACTCCTTGTTTGGGTAACCCATCTGCTATTGAACTTGCTTCTCTTGGGATCCAAATGAATGAGATGTTCAAGGATGAAGAAGCCCTTCCTCTTCGAGATGGGAGAGCTTCCATGGGTCCTTACTGTCTCCTTTCAACCAATCTAATACTAGCTGAATCTCCCTCCACCACCAAGTGTTGATGATGTTGTCCCATTAAATGAAATAATCTCAAACCAAAAAGTAAGGCATTTGTCTTAACCATTATAGCATTCCTCATTCCCAATGGCTTAGAAAACGAGTGGATGCATATACCAAAAGCATCTCTTAGAATACCGCCAATGCCGGATGGACTAGGATTTCTCAAAGAGTAGCCATTAAAATTGAGCTTTTAAGGCCAAATCCCGGGGAGGACACCATACATGTCTGATATGAGGAGCATGAGTGGCTGAAGTAACAATGATGGGAAAACCCCTGATAAGAGAGAGTCAATAGAGTTCCCATGGTATATATCAACTGAAGAGGCCTAAAGGGCTACTTTAGATCATCTCAATAACATGATGGACATCCCGTGTCTTATCCTGATTTTTTTTTTTGCAATTGTGCTCCTCCCAGGTAGTCCACATGGCAATAACAAGCATATATCTCCAAAGAGTCGTACCCCTTTTACCGAATGGGGTAGGATTCCAACTCCACATGAATTCACATATGTCTTGGGAAAAAGTTAAAGAATTGTCAATGGTTTTAAGGAAATAACACCACATCTTCTTTGCAAACTGAAGATGAATAAATAAGTGATTTATCAAATCCTCATCTAGATAGCATAGATGACACACATGAGGTTAGAAACTCCACCCTTTTTGCCAACATTGAAGCATATTCCTGTGTTTGCACTTTTATGAGCTACTTTCCAGTATATGGTCTCGTATCTTGGCGGATACCACACCATCTTTGCAAGGAACAAGGAAGTGTGAATGTGGGATTGAGATTTAACCGTTGAAATATCATTGAGCACGAAAAGATGAGGTATCAAATAGGCCATTGGAGGATCTGGACCAAATATAGGAATCTTGTGCTGTAGGGTCTATGAAGGCTTCAAAGAGGAGAAAAGTTAACGAGAAAATATCATCAAGTTCCAAATCTCTTAAGCCATGACAAAGACCTAAGTCCCATGAAAGGTTTGATGAGGTTTGTGAATAGAATAAAAGTGCAAAATTGGCAAACCTTTCTTTTTGCTCAATGGGGTCTCACTACAACATACATCTTCCTAAAAATCTAATTCTATCCCCTCTACCTGGGTCATATCTTATATACTGAGAAAATCGTGACAGAATTTGACTTATGCTTCTCCATGGACTAGACAAAGGTGTTCTCCTATTCGTAATAGAGTCCCACCCATGTGGAAGAAGGCCATATTTTGAACTAATGACTTGAGTACCGAAGACTATTTGATTCCTTAGGGAATCTCTAGAGCCATTTGGCCAAGAGCCAAGAGAGCATCATTACATCCAAAAAGATTTCCAACCCCCAAGCTTCCTTTATCAACTGGTCTACACACTACCTCCCATTTGATGAGGTGGTCTTTCGTAGAGGTGCTTGGTTCCCATAGGAAGTCCCTTGCATTTTCTCGATGGCTTTGATAACCCTAGCCAGGGCTTTAAAGATGGAAAGGTAGTGTGTAGGGAGATTGGAAATGATCGATTTAATTAGTGCAATTCTTCCCCTAAAGGAGTTGTACATTTTTTTTTCCAACTACTAGGCTTCTTTGACATTTTTGAGACCAAAATTCGGGGGATCTTGGATTGCCTCAAATGGAAAGCTGAGGTACTGTAAGGGCCTTATTTCCTTTTCGCATTCTAGCACTTGGGCCAATAATCACGTTAAGAGACCAGTTCTCTATCAGAAAAATTTAAGCACATAATTCTTTTCCATGTTCACCCTTAGGCCAGTAATCCTTTCAAAACATTTTAAAATGACTCTCAAGTTGTTAATGTGAGGATCCTTGGCTTTGCAAAATAGTATAGTTTCATCAGCAAATTGTGGGTGAGAGACCGATACACTATTCCAACCTATCTTGATAGCGTTAATGAGATCTCTATCATCAGCTTTGGTGATCAATCTACTAAAAGTGTCAACCACAACTAATGAAAAGAAAAGATGATGGCGGATCACATTGCCTAAGCCCCTCTCTTGTCTTGGACAAGCCCCTTGGAAATACCATTAATGAGGATGGCATAATGGACAAACGATACACATTCATTTATCTGCTCTCTTTATCTATCTCTATAACATTTCTTATCCAAGGCATAATCAAGATAGTCCTAATTTACGTAATCATATGCCTTTTTGAGATCAACTTTACAAACAACTTCTTTCCTTCCCCTAGCTTTCATTTCCTCTACACATTCATTTATAATCAAGATCTCATTCTATCTCTCCTTTACAAAAGCTCCTTGAGATTTTGAGGTGGTGTTATCCATAACTTCTCGAACTCTCTTGGATATCACTTTTGCAATGATTTGTAAACACTTCCTATTAAACTAATCAATCTGTAATCCTTTGCGACAATGATTTATTTTTTCTTCGGAGTAAGAGCAATGGAGATTGTGTTCATACTCTTGTTTATGACTCTCCTCTCATTGAATTCATTAAAAACTACAATAAGGTCATCTTAACAACATCCCAACATTTCTTAAAGAAGGAAATTGTAAAGTCATCTGGCCTTGGAGCTTTTTCTCCTTCCGTTTCTATGATTGATCTATGAATTTCTTCCTCCTCATATTGTCTTTGCAACCATTCAGTCTTCTCACTTGAAAGTCTGCCCCACTAAAAACCCTCTATGCTTCTACACGGATTTGGAGGAGAGGCATACAAGGATTCATAGAATTGATTGAAAGATAGCTCTATTTTCTCAGGATCCTCTACGCATTTACCTTCAATTCTGATTTTGGTAATTTGATTTTTGCACCTTAATGTTCCTAAACACCTCTTTGTTTGAAGTCTTGAGATGTACTTTATCACTTGGAGCTTCTTCATGAATCTAAAACCTTTCCATCTGTCCATTTGTGTACATAACCACCAATTTGATATCTCATTATGAAATTGAGGATGAGATAACAACAACAACAACAACAACAAAACAGCCTTATCCCAACTATTTGGGGTCGGCTGCATGAATCCTATTCCGCCATTCCACTTTATTTAGGCCTATATCAATCGTTAAATTACAAGTGGCAATGTCTCTCCTTATTACTTCAACCTAGGTTAATTTTGGCCTTCCTCTTGTGTTTGTAGAACCTTCAACTTGCATCGTCTCACTCCTCATTGGTGCAATCATTGGTCTTTGTTGCACATGACCAAACCATCTCAGTCGACTTTCCCTCATTTTATCACCTATTGGTGCTACACTTAAGCTCCCACAAATGGATTCATTCTTAATTGTATCCTTTCTACTCTTGCCACTCATCCATCTCAACATCCTCATTTCAGCCGCACTCATTTTATGTACGTGTTGCTTTTTGCTGCCCAACATTATGCTCCATAAAGCTTGGCTGGTCTTATAAATCTAATAAAAATTTCCCTTCAATTTTAGTGGTATTCGTTTATCACATAGCACTCTAGAAGCACCTCTCCACTTCAACCATCCCACTCTAATTCTATGAGCAATGCCATCTACAATATCTCTCTCTTTGTGCATGATTAAACCAAGATAACGAAAATGGTCACTCCGAGGTATCTCTTAGTTATCAATTCTAACCGCTCTCTCATTTCTATTCCTATTTTAGCTAAACTTGCATTCAATAAACTCAAGATGGGATAACAACATATTTTCAAATCAGAAGGGGGGCTGACCTCTTCCAAGTGCAATTGGACGGATTAGGATGCGGACATGATCTGAAGTCACTCTAGGGAGGGAAACTTGAGACTGGTGACTGAAGTGATCTTCCCAATTTGTGGACATTAGAAATCTATCCAATTTGCAACAAATGGGGTTTGCCTGCATGTTTCACCAAGAGTATATAGCATCAGATAGGGGAAGGTCAGTGAGGGCACATTCATTGATAAATCCATTTAAACCTCGCATTAACCGAGTGACTTGACTCTCCCTTCTCTTCTCATCTTTGAACTAGATAACATTGAAATCACCCTTTAGGCACCACGGGCAGTCCCATAATGCTCTAATATTAAGAAGCTCCATTCAAAAGTCCTCCCTCTCCTTAGGATTCAAGACATTCAACAACTTATTCTAAATCATAACTTGTCCCCTTGAGGCCCCTATGGAAGGTAATACCACCCATTGCCCATTTTTAATGCTCCAAATGCTATGCACCCCAAAACTGTCCATTTGTTTCAACTTAGTTTCTTGTAATATGACAATGTCTACTTTGGCTTTTTAATGGTGTCCTTAACAATCTTCTTTTCCTTGCATTACCAAGGTCTTTAATGTTCTAGCTTAAGATCCTCATTGGCAACTTTTAGAACCCTTCCTTCTCGACCCGCTCAAAGATCTAGCTACCTTTGAATTGGAGAGAAAATCATAATTGATACCACTCAAGAGGTTATCTAACTCTCTCATCACTCCCCCTAATTTTTTGATTTGGTTTAGGAGTGAGATGGAGTAGAGTGGTTTTTGATCCCATGAAACAAACCTCTGCCTTCATTCTTTTCCTAATTCCATTATTCTCTTGGTCATGATTAGTTGGCTCAAAGGAAATCTGGAGGATGGGCTCCAAGGGGGACTGTTCCTGAACTACTTGGTTTCCTGTCGGAGGGGAGCAGCCCAGCTGTCTAGGCAACTGATTTATGTTAGCTTCCGAGCATCAATTACTTACTATGTCCATTACCCTTGATACCATTGATTCTATTAAGTAATTAAAGAAAGATTCACCTAGAGGAACCACACCCACACCACTAGTACCTCGGTGAAGTCCTACAAAATAGTAGTAGGAAGGGAATAAAGGGAGGGAGGAGAAGCAGAAGGGATTCTACGCATGCTATTGCATTTAGAAATTTGAAAGCATGATACATGCGTACCTAAAGATTGATAAGATGGTGATCTTCCTTGTTTTTTCGTAGAGACAGATAAACACGAGTCATGCACCAATGGAGAAGAGGCCTGGTGCGGAGAAGAGCCCATATCATGAGAACCTGTGGTGGGGAGCAATTCTGATAGATTGGGGGACCTTGTGTGAATCGAATAGCCCTTTAAGAATAGGAGAGTCCACAACACCACTAATTTTTTCAAGACGGTGAGCTTGGGAGAGATTGATGCTTCCTAAACTCGAGGATGAGCTAGCACAATCTCTCAGATTGTCTGAATCTTCATAGTCCTTATCGCGACAGATTTTCTAAAAATCTTGGATTGACTCTTGATGGGCTCTTTAATCTACCTGAATTGCCATCATTGTGGGCAACCAAACCCAGGGTGCTCACCTTGTTTCCTTCAATGTTATCCAAAGAAGAAGATGGTCAAGTGATGTAGACATCTAAGCTGAAGTGGGACCCACACATGTGATCCTCGTCGCAGCCAAGTGGAGGACATATGAAGCATCTTGGATCTGATTTAATTGATATTTTATTAGATTTTATGTTAGGATTATCTTTAGCCTTATATTTTATTTATGTGTTGAGTTTATTCTAGAATCCTTATGTAATTAGGAGTCTTTAAATCAAAGTTGTAATCTGTTTTTTCTCTTTTTAGGCCATATTTTGGACGGTCAAAACTCATTTGTTTGGGCTGATTTTGGTGTTATTTGAAAGGTTATTTAATTACTTTTCCAACGAGACAAGATCTTGAGAATCCAATGTGATTTGGGAGAGTTATGGCCAAAATACTGGCAGGTATCACTTAAAATCAGGATTTAGTTATTTTAAAGAGTTTTATTTATTTAGAAAGTTTAGTTGGAGTGAGAATTGGAAAGATTGGCATGTAATGTCTATATATATGTTTGTAACCCACAATTTCATTAATAAATGAATGAATGAGATAAAAAAAAAGTTTAGGAATTTGAAGGGTTCTCTCTCTCTCAACGAGTGTGGGTGTTCTTTATTTCTTATTAAAGCTTTGATGCCTAGCTATGGAGACATTGGTTGGTGATTTCTAAGGGACATGAGGTTGGTAATTTCCTCATAAGGTACTTTTTCTTCTCTCTTGTTTGCTTAGACAAGAGACTTGGGTTGGTGATTTCCTAAGGTTGGAGGTTGGTGATTTCTTTCAAGGTATATCTTCTTCTTTTTCTTCTTCTTCTTCTTCTTCTTCTCCTTCATCTCTTTATATTTTTCTGGTTTTCTTGAATCCTCTTGGTAAAACCCATTTCTGTTCTTGTATTTTCTTGATTTTTATTTAAAGGTTTTGTTCCTTGATTAATCTACTTACCATCCATACAAGTTTCTTGAAGTTTTTCTTTGATTTCATATAGTTTTTGATCAATCTACTTACCATCCATACATACTCCTCTTATATGTCAAAATCACCCCATAAAATTTCTGATTTTTCTTATGCACGATCGGGGGTATTTTGGTAATTTCGATTTTCTATCCATAAATTACAGATTCACACCCTTTTAGGTTTCTTTCTTCTATTTTTTCTGTCTTTTCTTATTTCAATTCTTATAAACCCCTATAATCAAGTTTCTTCTTCTATCTCCATTAAATCTTAATTAGTTAAAGTGTGCTTAAATTTCAAATTTTGATTCCTTAACTTTATTCTTGCTATCATTCTATATCAACCTTGGTATCATCTCTATTGTGCTGCATCACTTTTGTTATTAGTATGGTCAGCCATACTTTAGATTTTACCGTACATAATATTTTTGTGTGGATAACTACGTATCTTAGTGTCAGACTGTGAAGGACCTTGTACCTATCCATAAAAAAAACCCATAGAAGACCTTGTATAAAACCCTAAGATTTGAATCATTCTTAATGGATTGGAATAAAATAATATAAACAATAAAATCAATCTATATCTTTTTCTTATTGCTACAAAATCAATAATAAATCTTATAGAAATATTTTATTCAATGCCAATAGCATAGGTTTTTCATTGAATAATTCCAGTTGCTTTCCTAATCACTACATTGTTCTTCCCAAACATGTGAAGCATGCTTCCTACATCTTTGGGAAGCAATTCCTTCTCAAATGAGCTTCCCACCTTGTACCAAGCTTCGGTGCAACTATGTTGAAACCCTAAATTTGGGATAATAAACTAGAATAATAGGCAGAAATAAACTTATCTCCTTGCTTCAATTACGACACGTCGACACCGTGCTTCCCACAACTTTGGGAAGCAATTCCTTCCCAAACGAGCTTCCCACCTTGTACCAAGCTTCCTTGCAACTATGTTGAACCCACAATTTGGGATAATAAACTAGAATAATAGGCAGAAATGGACTTATCTCCTTGCTTCAATTATGACACCTGCTAGCACAACTCATATACGTGGGTTAGCTGTCCAACCTTAGAATCAAGTGCATTCCATATCTCCTTGGAAGATTTCAAGAACAAATATGTGTGGCTAATGTCAGATTGCATAGAATGAAGCGACCAAGAAACAACTAAAGCATCCTCAGCATGCCATTTAGGGAACTTAGGATCCTTTGGGTCTGGAACTGGAAATTCCTCATTAATACATTCACACTTGTCTTCACAAAATAGACCATCGGGCTGATTGAAACCAAATGAAGTAATTAGTCCCATCAAACTTCACATTAGTACTAGGAGCACTAGAGTGATCCTGAGAGACACCACTGGAACCATACATAGAGGCATTGGAGGACGATGGGGCTGATTCTGTCTAACTAACTTTTGATATCGTATATGAGCAAAGAGTAACACTGCTGTATGTAGAATGAAGATTTTATTACCAAGACACACCCAGAGGCCAAATACCTCACTACCACAGCCCCAAGCCACAGAAATCAAATTGCTATACTTTTGGCAACAACCAGCAGCCACCACACAGCAATAATAGGCATGAAACAAGGACTACACAGTCCTACACCACCACCACATACATTGATATCCAATAGAGACTATCGAAAGGCAATACAACACCAAAAAACATTCCAACAGGTACCATACAACATAAAAGCTAAGGGAAATCAGTAACCAGCAAGGAACAGCACTACAAACATCAACATATAAAAATCAAACCAAAAAGAGGCCAAAATTCTGGCCAGCTGCAGATCTGCGGTGGAAAAAGTTCATCGAAGCTCCAAATCTTAACCAGATTGCATGAAACTTGTTCTAAACGATGACAAATATAATGAGGGATCAAAATGTAACAAGTAGGAGCCCTAACATTATTCTATTAACTCCGGATTGAGCCGAAACATTAGATCTGAGATAATCTGCTGAAATACTTGAAAAATGCTTAAAAAATAGCAGATATGCTCAAATAACACCCAAAACGTACTCATAAAACCACAAATATTCAGATATTCAAGGAACAACAAGCTTTGTCTTTGGACTTAGCAGGTCCATATGTACGACCTGATGAGATCAGTAGTGAGGTTGCAGAAGTTATAGTAGTGTTCCTTGGCTTCGGATTTGCTAGTAGGCTCTGATATCAAATGCATTTCTATTGTGTAGATGATGAATACTAGGGTTTGTAGAGAGAAGAAGAGGGAAAAGAAGAGAGGAGGTAGAAGAATTGGGGAGAAATTGTATGGAGATTGTAGAGACTCTCCTGTACGTATATTCATATATTAAGAGCCGAAAGAATACAACAATGCATGATGTATATATATATAAAGGAAATTTTTTATTAAAAAGAGATAAAAAGTCCCAAAAATTCAAAGGAACAGACAAGACAAGAAAAAACAAAGAACCCAAACCAACCAAGGGGATCACCACCACCCTGGTGACCCCCAAGTCCTTACTTACACTGGACTACAACCAATGAGAGTCCCACAATTCCTACACAGATCATATGCCTTCAATTGCTTTCAATCTTTACATTGAGAGTCCCACAATAAACTTTCTCCTTAGCTCTTTAATATACTTGGAAGGAGGACTCAGTATGCCCTTCAAATATTTTCTCGTTCCTTTCTAACCAAATTGACCAGCATACTACGGATGGGACAAGCCTCCAAATCCTTTTCCCTCTAGCAGAAAAAGCGCTTCCTTTCCATGAGGGCAGGAGAGTGCTCAGGTCAAGTGGGGTAATCCACTGCATGCTGAAGTCCCTAAGGATCCCAAACTAGACATCCTAAGAGAAGGGGCAAAACAGTAATACATGGGAAACCGACTCCCCATCCTCTTTACATAAACTGCAAATGTTTGTAAGTATTAGGCCTTTTTTCCATAGAACATCAATAGTTGATATCTTGCCCATGGTTGTGACCCACATGAAAAACTGAATCTTGAGAGGAACAAGGGGCATACCAAATGTCTTTCCACTGGCTCTAGGTCTAACATATCTACCAAAAACTGCATGCATGACCTCACACTAAAGGTCCCATCAGGGCTCGCCGACCAATTTTTTTGGTCCTCCTAGTTGAGCCTCACCACAGCTGACTCTAACCTCCCTAGCATGGCTTCAATATCATCAAGCTCCTAGTCGAAAGCCGGACGTCTAAAGATAGGATGCCATACTATTGTCTCATAAAGGATCTCTAGATAGTCGGTGACACGAGCATGATGGTTCGCAGCTAAAGAGAAAACCAAAGGAAACTCACTTCTAAGTGAAAAATCCCCACACCACCTGTCCTCCTAGAACTTCGTCTTTAGGTCATTTCTGATTTCCATTCGTAAACCCTCTTGAAAATCCTGGAATAGCTTCATAATACCTTTCTAAGGGCTGATCCCATGGGGGCCTCTGACCAAGTAAGGATCACCATGACTTAATGTCATATTCAGAAGCAACCACCAGCCTCCACATGCTATCCACCTCCACTCCAAACCTCCACAACCATTTGCACATGAGAGCTTTGTTCATAAGATCCAACTTCCTTAACTCTAGACCCCCTTTAGATTTAGGAGTTCACACCCTATCCCATGCTACTTAGTGGAGCCCCCTATTTGCATCACCTCCATTCCACAAGAACTCCCTTTGAAGCCTCTCAATTTGATTGGTCACTTGAACTAGAATCGTGAAAAGAGACATAAAATATATTGAGATACTAGCTAGGGCAGCCTTTATCAATATTACCCTTCCTCTGCATAGGTAATGGGCCTTCCACCCCGCTAGCTTATTATGCACTCTATCCACTGTTAAACCCCACGCTTATTTGTTTTTGAACGAAGACCCTAGAGGAACCCATATAAGGAATCCGAATCTGGTAGCCTCAAAACAACGAAGGACACATCCCAGCATCCGAATCTGGTCCTGGGAGCCGTTGCATAAGATCAAAGTGTCATCTGCATATTGGAGGTGGGACACCTCTACTTCCGCCCTCCCCACCTTAAAACCTTCGAGGAGATCACCCTCCGCAGCTTTCCATAACATGGAGCCCAACGTATCAGTCAACAGAATTTCTAGTTTTTAAAATTCTAAAGTATAGTTTCTTGATCTTGTGTTAATCTTTGAATGCTATTATTCCCTAAAGATTGACTGGCCCTTTCTTTAACCCTAATTCTCCATTTGAGAATTTACCAAATCCTACCCTAAATTCCTTATTTTGAAACTCTAAGTGAGTTCTTTGATTTTGATTTTTTATTTTTTAAACCGTAGGGTTCTGGTTAGATTTTCCCAGACTCTAATATTCACTTCTGCGTCCACAAAACTGTAACCCAAGGTTTTTAAATCCCGAAAATGCTTCTGCTATCTAAAACCATTTTAGTGAGTAGATTAATTACCCTGCAGAGCTGTCCTACATCGTTGTTCTTTTCTTGCATTTTACTAATTTCCTCCTTGCAAGCTCTGGGTTCTTTTTCATGAATTTCTGAGATAGTATCCATGTCAGCTGAGTTGCCTTTTCCATTGTGGTTTTCCTAAGTATATATTTGAATGAGAAAATGATGAATTTATATTCCTCCTATTCCCTCAATTGCTGCTTTGCTGTCACATTTTTTGTATTAGATAAAACATCTCAATAGATATAAGTTTTAATGTCATTTCTTAGACATTTTAGACAACAGTCACAGGTCATTTAAGTTTGTAATCTGATTAGAACATTTTTTGATCTGGTAGTGTTTAACTACATACCATCTTACATAATCAGGTTTCAGCAGCACTTGATGCTCTTATTGATATTAGTGCTGGAAAAGTAAACATTCATGTCCTCATGGCTCTTGCTGCCTTTGCATCAGTATTTATGGGGAACTCCTTGGAAGGAGGCTTACTTCTTGCAATGTTTAATCTTGCCCATATTGGTAAACATCTGAAACTAACTCATTTGACTACAGTTTCATTTCCACAAGAAGATTAAAGGTTTACTGTCTTATGTGTACTGTGTGTAGCGGAAGAATATTTTACTAGCCGCTCAATGATTGATGTTAAGGAGCTGAAGGAGAACCATCCAGATTTTACTCTTGTTCTGGAAGTGAATGGGGATAAACCACCTCATTTCTCAGATTTGACATACAAAAGAGTTGCTGTGCATGACCTAGAAGTGGGTTCATACATCTTGGTCAGAGCTGGTGAGGTCTGTCTTTGAAATTTCTACTTGTTGATATTTGTTCATTGTGTCCAGTTCTATGATGTTTGGTTTTGGCTGGAAATTTGCAGTATTATTAGCACCCCCATTGTAAGAAACAGAAACCTCATCAACACACACACACACACATGTTTTAAAAATTGGATGAAGGATTATATAATTTTTATAGGGCCTTAATTTGGATACCCCCTGTTTGGATATGCCGGACAACCTTTGTCTTTTCGCTAGGACTTTTATCTTTTAATTTGGAGGGAGTGTCCAAATCACTGCCCATTTTGTAATTGTTAATATATTGATAATTAGAAATGAATGCATTTATGGGAACTTAATGGTAGCCCCATAGGTTACAAGATGAGAGAAAATTGACTCAGATGGTTTGGTCATGTGCAATGAAGACCGCTGGCTGTGGCAGTTAGAAGTAATGATATGACACATTGGTTGAAGTAGTGAGAGAAGGCTTGAGAACTTTAGAGTGGAATGGTAGAGCAGGATTTATGTAGCTCACCCTCACATAGTCGGGATGTGTGATGCAGCTGGGCTGGGCTTTGTAAGTTGCTGGCAAACTGATGCAGACATTGGAGGCAAGGTGGGACTCACACATGGCTTTGGTGGGGTCCACATAAGAGCATACATGGAGAAACATCTTTGGGACACATAACAACAACAACAATAAACAACCTTATCCCAGGGACACATGATTAAGACTTTTTTGAATTATTTTATTGTTTTACTTAATGTTGTATGAGTTTATAGAGTTTGGGACATAAGTGGCATTTTAATTTTTGTTTTTGGGCATTTTTGTAATAAGGCATTATTGGCAATGGTATTTTAGAGAGTTAACAGGTCAAAGTGGGGCCCTCTTAGAGTGCTGGTCGAAATCCTCTAAAAGAGTTTGATTTTGACAACTTTTGTTTTTAGAAAGTCAAGTTTTTAATTTAGGAAAGTCTTAGGTAGCAAGTAAGCTAGTAGTTTAGGAGTTTCTAATTTGGTTTGTTGCTATTTTCATGAGGTTGTGAGCCTATATACAGGGCTGCACATTTTTGTATTGGTATGATAAATTAATAAAAATTTTGGCTAGTTTCTTGCTCTCCATGAGTGAAACTCCTTTTCAAGATTTTGGTGCCTAAACTTGAACCCTTGGATGGTGATGTCCAAGGGTTTGTGAGGTTGGTGATTACCCACTCGCAGGAGTAGCTTACTGAAAAATTTTGGTGAAAATTTTTTAGTCCCATTTTTTTTTTTAATCTGGGATTTATTTTGTTAGTCAGTTTGTGGAGTTTTGTTTAATTCTAAGTTATTGAATTAGGAGAGTCAAAATAGGGTTTAGAAGTCCCATTTCTGTCGCTTTCTTTATTTCTTATTGTGAGGGTCAAAATTGTACTGTTTGACTTGCTTTTGCTGTCATTTGAAAGGCCATTCAATTACCTTTCCCATGAGTCCACAATCTTGCATTTAATGTGGTTTGGGAAATATTACCAAGATACTGGCATGCTGTCACTTTGTGGCCGGAATTATATATTTTAGAGTTATGTTTTAATTATGGAGTTTAGAGTGACCTATAAATATGGAGGAGATGGATTGGTGGTGTTAAAAAAGTTTTTTTTTTTGGTTGATAAATACAGTTGAAGCTTTAATTTATCAGTTCATCAATTCTTTAGTGCTGATTCCCTGCAGAGCTTCAAGGTGTTGATTCTTAAAGTTCCATTGGTGCTGATTCTACATTCTAGTGGGTTATCATTGCCTCTTGGTGCTTTTTTTTTTGAGAGGTATAGATACCATTTATTGAAAATAAGCTAATGAAAACGTAAATAGAAGTGCAATATAAAAGGATCACTGCAAAGGTGATACTGACAATACAGTGAAACAAACTATAGCATCCTAACCCAAACTAGATTACGACACCTCACACCATAAATCATGCCATTCCATCTCATCAAAAGAGATGGAATGGCATGATAGCTTCTTGGTGCTTCTTAAGGTTCTAGTGGTGTTTTTTTATTGGGTTTAATTTCATCCTCTTCCCTCTTTTATATCTCTATTTTTTATAATTTTTAAAAAAATCTCTATTTTTAATTTTTTTTTATTATCTATGATTTGCTGAATTAGTTCTGACTTGCTAATATTTGATTTAATAAATTCAGTGTAATTCCTATATCTTATATACCTTATATCTCAATCTGTCCTCTATTTTTCTATTCTAATTCTCTATTCATTTCTATATCATATACATCTCATGGTTACTAATTACTTGATGATATTTGTTTTAAAAATTATATTTTTCTATTTCTATTAATTTTGTTGATAGTTCTATAATCTCTCTCTCTCTCTCTCTCTCTCTCTCAAATTCCCACTACTGGTTTTGGTGTTTTTTTGTTTTAAATTCTCTCTTCCTTTGATAGTTTCTGCATCAATCCCTAATTGAGTCAATATCTTAATCATTTCTTAGGTTGCGTTTGGATTGACTTCTCAGAGCCAACTTCTGACTTCTGGGCTTTAGAAGTCAGAAATAGGGTCATTTTGCGGTCTGAAAAGTTGCTTTTATAAAAAGCTAGAAGTTAGAGAGATGACTTTTTTTCCCCTCAAAGTTAGGGCCCTGTAGCTTCTAGAAAAAAGTTGATTTTTGATTATTGTGGGAAGTAAAAATTGTTGTTTGCCTGCGACCTAACAAAAAGATGTTATATTTAAAACTGTCAAAAGTAACTTTTTTAGAGTGCAAACTGAATGGCCATTTTTCTGACTTCTAAAATATACTTTTTCGAAATGCAAACCAAACATTACATAGACACCAGAGGAATTTCTCTGACAGGAGAAAGCTACTTTTTTTTTTTTGGATAAAAAAAGCTACTTTGTTAAGAGTAGAGTTTTTTTTAGTCAAATGCTTCTCTAGAAGTTTAACCAAATGAGGCATTACTGTTTTTATGTTAGGAACTACCACGACAGTGGTCCTTTGTGTCATGATTTGTACTTGTATCCAGCCTTATATGTGTATGCTACTGCCTTCAGATGATTTAATTAAGCAACTATCATGGGGACATCCCTCTTGTATTTTTAAGTAGCAATCTATGTTACAATCACAATTAAATTTTTTTTTTTTTGGGGGCTGTGGTGACATAAAAACAGATACCCTTGTTGATACAGCCAGACACAGGACCTGATACTTGCAGCTGTGTCATGGGTCTAAGATGGTAATTTTTTATTTTTTCAATGCTTTGCAGGATAGGACTTGGTAACATGCAGAGAGAGAGAGAGAGAGAGAGAGATCTTTTGTCTTTTCTTAACTTTTGGTTTTGGTCAGGATAGCATAAGGTATAAAGTTACTCACTGTAATATGTTACACACATGATAGATTATAGGAGGTAACTTCAGTAGGTTATAATTTTTACCATGTAATAGGTTGCACCCCATAATCAGTTACCTTTAGTTGCATGAACTATTTATGGTAGGTAAAACCGTAAAAGACAATTGTAAGGCATAGACCTTTACCTAGGTAATAAGATATCCAAAATCTGGGTGTGTGTGTGTGGATGTCTGACATATTTGTTTTTTTAATGTGTTGCTCTGTTGGGCACCTCGTATTTGTGTACTTGTTATGCAGGTAGCAATTAATGGTCACGGCTCTTTTTGACACAGAAAATGATCTATTTCTCTTATTTAATAACCATGCTTTTGCTAGTTTTACTTGTTTGTTTGTGATTGTTGGATTGAATTCTTATTTGTTTAATTGTATCTAATGTTTCCCACCATTTCCTATTTTACCTGTTTTAAATTGCAATTTTCCTAATGGAAGCTGGTATTGGGTTCAGTCTGTGCCCGTAGATGGTGAAGTTTTCCAAGGGAGATCCACAATTACCACTGAGCATTTGACTGGGGAAGCCAAACCACTAGAGAGGAAAGTTGGGGATAGAATTCCTGGTGGTGCAAGGAACTTGGATGGTATGATGATAGTCAAGGTATGCTCTTGAAGCTGTCTCAATTTTTTTTTTTTTTTTAAGTAATAGTATTTTTGAAGCAGTGAACATTGTAATGTGATATCAGAAAAGAGTGAATATATATATATATATATATATTTTGTTGCAAAAATTTTGCTATGTATAAATGTTCATTTGATGGAGGGCTCTTTTTAGAAGTTGACAGAATTCATGGAGTCTGAATCCATGGAGTAGTTGATATGATGTAAGATGGTTATAAAAAGGCTGCACATGATTGCCATGAGTTCAAAAAGGTACATAGGTTGTTGAGCCTTGCCTTCTCAAACTGTTTGAACCTCCACTAGCTTGATTACTAACGGTTGAAACTCTGCATAAACTATGCATTCGGAGTCCAAAGATCTGGGTTTGATAGTTATCTTCGAATCACCACTTGCTTGTTTATTAACAGCTGCAACTCTGCATTTGCAGTCCAAAGATCTGGTTTTGATAGTAATCTATTGGCACCAAGGATTGGTTTGCTAGTTACTATAAACCAAGTGAGGAACCTGCATGTTAAAATATGACTAATGCAAGATTCCCATTCATAAATCCAATAATGAGTTCCGGGACATTTGGTTTGAACATGATACCAACCAATGACATCAACTGGATGATGAGTTCTTATGAAAGAAGTGAGCAATTTATTTTCTTCCAAAAATGATGTAATATTGCTGCAAAAGCCAATTGACAAACAAATTAGTATTATACAAGAGACATTTGATGACCCAGTCAGACCTCTTCTATGATGTGTCTTTTCAAAAAGCATAGTCAATCACAAATTTTCTGCCCAGTGATTCGAGGGTTGATGCATGTGGAGAAAAAAGAGGCCTTTATTTGGTATTGCATTTCTTTTCTTTCTAAAAATTGTATTTTATTTCTTGTTTGTTGACTAAGGGCTGAGTCTTATGAGCTGAGCCTTCTATCTGAAGATACGTACTTTTGTTTTAATAACCTGGACCGGAAATTAACATGCTGAAGGGACCAGGCTGATCCATTCTATTCAAATGATAGGTTGATCTGGGTTTGCTCGATGTGGTAATCACTACATTAATAATTAGGGTCAAGGGACTGGGCAGAGCCATTCTATTCAAATGATAGGTTGACCTGGGTTTACCTGATGTGGTATTCACTAAATAAATAATTAGGGTTTCATCTCCTGGATTTATGCGATTAATGTGGCAGTGACTTTGTGAGTTCTGAGTATTTTACTGGACAAATTGAGTTGTGCATTTTCCAGCCACCATGTTAAACACTTAAACTGGTGATTTCTTGGTCATGACCAGCTATAGGTAAAGTCCATTAAAGAGTGTTTTCCACCCACCAAGACTCTCTCTCTCTCTCTCTCTCTGTCAGTCTTTCTCAAAGATCTGAAAGATCAAAACTTAGCACATTTTAAAATCCTACTTATCTCGTATTCTGTGATGGGAGACCAGAGCTTTGAGGGAAGTGAAACATCAGGCAATTGGTGTGTGTGTGTGTGTGTGTGTGAGAGAGAGAGAGAGAGAGAGAGAGAGAGAGAGAGAGAGAGAGAGAGAGA
>JAOXJP010000012.1:11804553-11822559 GCA_025762735.1 Platanus orientalis | reverse complement strand
ACACTTGTATACTTGCAAGTAAAGCTACCATGGATTTTTGGTTCATTAAGTTGGATCATTAGTCTAGGTGTAACAGGGCCTTTGACCCAAGACCATTTACATGGGGCTAGGATTCCTATCTCTGGGTCAGGCCCATTAGGTCTGGTTGTCACCCCACCTGATCCAGGTCCTTCAGCCCAAGATCGTCGACTTGGCAAAAGATTCGTTCCCCCTCTTCCTACTTCGTCACGTCTTGGGTCTTAATCGAAAGGTTCCTTAGCTCCTGCGTGTTCTTCGGCTGCTGCAATAGAGATATTGGAGTATAAAAAAACTGCCTTTGAATCCCACCATAGACCAGAGAGCTTTTCAGGGCATAGGGAGTCATGAACTGGAGCCTATGAACAATGCCATTGTAATTGGGAGGATGAAAATGGGGTCAGTGGGAGAAGAATTGATTCTGAGGGAGACAGGGTCCCTATGCAGGTTGATGTTCAGTACGATGGTAACCCATTGCTCACTACTGTGAGGCAGTTCTCATCGACTATTCTATCGTCCAATAGGACTTCCACATTCTATAAGGGCGAAGTATGATGATAGACTGTTATCAGAGGAAGAAGAATCATGTTGCTCTTGGGTGGTGAATTCAATTGACCAACCCACCGACTCCTTTCAGCAAACAAGGCTAGAGATTGATGAGCAGCGGTTGTTGTCTAATTCAGTTGCCAATGATGAAACATCGGACTTTTTTCATTCTGTTGTTGGGTCTGCGATTTCCTTAGAGAACCAAGAGGAGCACCGAGTGATGCATGATCGTACAATGAGTTTGGGAACTGATTCTGGGTTACATCCACAGATTTTGTATACTTCTAATCATCGGAGCCAGGCAATTTTTTCCAATCACTTCTTCCAACAGAGGCATCCATTGAGTCATCGTCCCAATGTTATGGATACTATTTCAGGTCCATAACATCTACGCCCTTCAATGCAAGTTGTAGGGCTGTGGAAAAACCTTGGGGGATCTTAGAAAAGAGTTTGGAAATGGTCTTTCAGCGTAACAAGCCTGATTGTGTGGGGATGATGGGACATGCTAAGGTCTCCTCAAGCACATGCAACCGAAAGGTCAATATACTTTATTTTCTAACTTTCATTCTTCTACTCTTCTAAATACTTATGAAGGAACAATTCTTATTCCTTTGAGGGTTTGAATTTTATTCGGGACAATGTGTTGGGGGAAGGCCAATCAAATGCTGATATGGGGAATCTAAATAAACAATTGGTGGCCACGGATGATCAAGAAGGGGGAGTTGAATGTGTTGTGCTTTTGGTGATGCCGTTAGTTGTGGTGGTGAGCAAGTTGGGTTTAGAGGTGGGGTTGTGCTCGAATGATTTAGACGAGGGGATATAGTCGAAGAATAGGATAGTTTGTTACTTAAAGGTGTGTCAAAGAGAGATGATGATTACATATTGGAGTGGGTGCTTCAAAAAGTTGGAGGAATTTGGTCCCTTTCTAAGCCTTTCGTGTGAAGGTTTTGAGGATGAAATTAAACAGCTCTTTAAATCTATTAGACTACGAAAAGGGGGAAGTGAGAGAGTGAATGGGTATAAGCAGCTGGTGGAAAACACCTGCTAAAAGAACTTAAGAAACTTTAGAGTAGTGTCAATTATGACCATAAGGAGGAGGTTTTGAGTGAGGGAGTGGTTCATAGGGGGAAAGGGATTGTCTTTTAGTGATTTAATGGATTTAAAACTTCTTTCTTGGAACGTTAGTAAAGGTCATCATGGTGTACATCCGAAACATCTTGGTGTTGTAGAAAACAAAAATTGAGTCCATCACTGCTCAGATTGTGAGGTGTGGGGGAAGTCCTCGAAACATTGGATTTCTCTCCCCTTGTGGGGGGCATCGGGTGGGATTCGTATGATTTGGAATGCAAGTAAGGTGGGAACAGGAGGTGGGGGCTTTTTCGATTTCGTCTTGATGTAGGATGGTAGATGGTTTGGATGAGTGGATTTTTCTGGGGTTTATGGTTTGGTTCTTTCGAGGGGGGTGTATGACTTTCTTGAATTTGGTTGGGGGCAAGGGGGATCATCCCCTTTTAAATTTGAGGATTCATGGTTTCTGGTGCCAGACTTTATGGATTTAGTTGAAGATGTGTGAACTTGGGCCTCCTTTTCAGGGAATGCCAGTTGTATTATTTCTCTCTAGCTTTTAACTTGAAGTTTCGCTTCAAAGCTTGGAATAAAGTTACAATTGATATTTTAAGTCATAAAGAAAGAGGTTGCTTGAGAAAATAAGCGCTTTTGATCTATAGGAAGACGATTGAATTCTGTTTAGGGAAGAAATAGGTGATAGAGAATCATTCCGCAAAGAATTCCAGTTACTTGCGGTTAAAGAAGAGATATTCTGGTGGCAAAAGTCTATAATTAGATTGTTAAAAAGACGGTGACTAGAATACCAAATTCTTTTATAAAGTAGCATCGCAAAATAAGAACTCTAATGGTATTGATGGGCTTTGGATAGATGGGGAATGTATTTAGAATTAGAGGGAAATTGTAAAGGAGGCGAAGTCGTGTTATTAAATCTCTTCAAGGACGAACATCCTCTTTGGCCTCTCTTCAATGGTTTATAGCTTGATAGGATATCTAGACGAGAGCGTAGGTGGGTTGAGAGGCCGTTTTTTGAAGATGAGGTACATAATTCAATTATGGGTATGAAGGGGGATAAGGTGCCTGGCCCATATGAATCCTCTATCTCATTTTTTCAAAGATGTTGGGATATAGTGAAAGGGGATCTGATGAAAGTATTAGATAAATTTTATTATTTTGAAGAAATCTATGAGCATCTAAATAATACATTTATTACCCTCATTCCCTAAACGAAAGTCGTCAAGTAATTGAGGGATTTCTAGCCTACCTGGGTAGTGTTTATAAGATAATATCCAAGCTATTGGTAGGGTGATTGAAGTCTGTGATGAAATGCATTATTTTTCCTCCCCAAGGAGCGTTTATTGAAGGGATGCAAATTCTTGATCGGGTGCTTATAGGAAATGAATGTATTAAGGATAGAAGGTTATCCGCTAGAAGTGGGGTGATTTGTAAACTAAATTTGGAAAATGCCTATAATCATGTTAATTGGTGATTTTTGAAATATATTCTGCTTAGGATAGGGTTTGGTGCCAAATGAAGATGTTGGATATTCTTTTGAATTCATTCATCCTCATTCTGGATGTTAATAAATGGAAGTCTGGCTGGATTTTTTAATAGTTTGAGAGGTTTAAGGCAAGAGGATCCACTTTCTCCATTCCTATTCATAATTGTATCAAAGATCCTGAGTAAAATGATGAAAAATGTGGAAATGGGTTTTATTTCAGGTTTTAGGGTGGGAGTTGGAGGGGTTACTCTGTCTCATCTCTAGTTTGCGGATCATATGATGATATTTTGTGATGCTGATGTGAGACAACTGGGGTACCTTAGATGTATCATTAGATTCTTTGACATGGTCTCGTGTTTAAAGATCAATTTAGCTAAGAGCATAATAGGGTTTTGCTTGCTAAGTGGCTCTGGAGATTTGGAGTGGAAAGAAAGAGCTTGTGGTGTAAGGTGGTGGTCTCTCGTTTTGATGTGGTCTCGGGGTGGGAGAGTGAGCAAGTGAAGGGGAGATATAGATGTGGTATGTGGAAGTCCATTATGAAGATGGAGGATATCTTTGGGATGTTTATCCATTTAAAAGCCGAATCTGGTAGGGAGATTAGGTTTTGGGAGGATAGATGGGTGGGGGAGCATCCGCTAAAGGAGTCTTTTAGGAACCTATTTTCTATTGCTCTTGATCCTTTGGTTTTTTAGTGGATGCCTATGATTCTACGGGGAGTACCTGGATTCCTAGATTTTGTAGAAATTTGAATGACTGGGAGGTGGGGGAGTTGGTTGAGTTACTGAGGACTTTGGATGGTAGCAAGTTGGATCCGAGCTTTCAAGATAGTTGTGAATGGACCATTTCCTCCACAAGTCGCTTTTCCACTAAGTCTCTTTATATGGAATTGGTGAGTGATAGATATTTTTTTCCTGTTAAAGGAGTTTGGAACCGGGGTATCCCCTCTAAAGTGTCGCTCTTCCTTTGATCGGCCTATTTGGTTAAAATTCTCACCCTGGATCATCTTCAGAGTAGAGGTTGGAACTTGGCAAATATATGTGTCTTGTGTTGGAAGGAGGAGTCGGTGGATCATCTCCTTATGCATTGTGATATGGCTACTATGGTTTGAGCATCTTAAGATTTCTTGGTCTTTTCCTAATCATTTTCATGAGCTGATTTTAGGTTAGTGGATTCGTGATTGGGAGGTTTTGCCTTCCACCATTTGGACGACGGTCCCGGGTGCCATTTGTTGGGGCCTTTGGAAGGAAAGGAATGCAAGAATTTTTTAAGATAAGGCGAGATCTAAGGAGGAGCTGATCCTTTCTATCTACCGAGGGTTGTTTGATTGGTGCTCTATTAGGGACGAGTTTTCTGAAGGGGAGTGGTATTCTATATGGTGTGAGGTTTTGCCTTAGTTCGTTTTAGGTTTGGGGGAGGGTTGTTTTTGCTTTCTTGGTTTGTTGTTTTGTCGTGTTGCTGTTGTTTTGTTTCTCTCAAGTTTTTCTTTGTTTTGTTTGTGCTCACTTTCTAGGTGACATGTTTTGTCTCTTGTTCTCTTTCTATTTAAAAAAAAATGCTTTTTATCATTCAAAAAAAAAGCTAAGAGCAATATTTTTCAAGCTGGGCAAGATTGTGATATTGAGAGTTTGACTTAGATTTTGGGATGTAAAATTGGTTCCCTCCCCTCTTCATACTTAGGTCTTCCATTAGGAGCAAGTTACAAATCTAAGGTGTTATGGGAGCCGGTAATTGAAAAGATTTATTTTAGACTAGAATCTTGGAAAGTCCCACTATTATCGGAAGGTGGAAGATTGACTATGGTAAAGGGAACTGTGGCTGTCATGCGGAACTATTTCGTATTTCTTTTTACAATTCCAATATAATGGAATGGAAGCTATGTTTAGAAGATTTCTTTGGGAAGATGGGCTTGGTCATCATAGATATCATTTAGTTGATTGGAATACTTGTTGTAGTCTAGTAAACAATGATAGTTTTGGTATTAGGAAGATCTGAACTTATAATAAGACTCTACTGGCATAATGTATGGAGATTTGGGGTGGACAAAGATAGTTTATGGCATAGAATTGTGGTGGCTAGATTTAGTGAGTATTCATGTTGGGAGTTAAGAGAGGTTTAGGGGAGACATGGTTGTGGGATTTAGAAATCCATAATTTCAAGGAAGGAGGATTTCTTGAAGTTTATTAGGTTTAAACTAGGTTCGAGGGAGAACATTGAATTTTGGAAGGATTTGTGGGTGGGGAGGCCTCTCTTACGGAAGCTTTTTCCAACATTTTTCGTCTGTCTTTAGTTTCTTAAGCTTTGGTGGTAGATTGTTATGATTTTAATAGAAGGGTGTGGGATCCTAGGTTGAGAAGAGATCCGAATGATTGGTAACTAAGAGAGATGGTCAACTTATTGGTGGTACTTGGTAATCTCAATCTTGTTCTGAACAAGGGTGATGGGTGGAGCTAGAAGCTTAATCAGAAGGGTTACTTTCCTTCCTTTGTATTGTGTTTTTTAGTTCTTGAAGACGATTGGTAGAGTCCATGAGGTTCAGGGGTTGTACCTTATGGATGGCTACTTATCCATTGCCTCTACAGTTTAACAAACACCATCATCTCCTATTCCTTTTTTCAGCATAATCAACTTCTTTTGTGGTATTCTTGTCTTGGTCATATCTCATTTTCTTTGGTGAAAAGACTATTATCAAACCTAATGTTCTTCTGTGAAACATGTGAATTCACTAAGCATTATCGTACTTCCTAAAATATGAGGAGCAATACTACTCCATTTGCTCTTATTCATTCCGATGTGTGGGGACCTGCCCCAATAGCCTCCTTGTTTGGCTATTGTTATTTTGTAACTTTTGTCAATGATTAATCTAGGGCTACTTGGGTTTACTCGCTAAAATCCAAGCATGAGGTTTTTTGGCTTTCTAGTTGTTTCGCAAATTAGTCAAAACTCGGTTTAATACTAAAGTTAAGATTCTTTGTTTTGATAATAGTGGGGAATATTTGTCATATGCTTTCACTTCTTATTTCTCTTAGCATGACATGTTTCATCAAACTACTTGTCCTAGTATTCTTAAATAGAATGGAGTCACTAAGAAGAAAAACTGTCACCTTAAGATCATTTGTGACTTACTCTTCCATTTGCATGTTCCCAAGGTTTTTCGGGTTAATGCCCTTATGATTGCTACTTATTTGATGATTGTATGTTTTCTTGCATTCTTACTTTCAAATGTCCCCTTGAACTCCTTTCGTGTTCCTCTCTTAGGTTTTTTTTTCCTTGTAAAATATTTGGTTGTACTTGTCATGTTCATGTACTCAAGTCTGATAGAACCAAATTGGATCCCAAGGCTCTCAAATGTATCTTCTTTGGTTTTGCTCCAAGTTAGAAGGGCTATAAGTGTTACTAAGATACCATCATTTTACTCGGAAGAGGTTTGTATCTATGGATATCACTTTTCATGAGACTGTTTCTCTCTCTCTCTCTCTCTCTCTCTCTCTCTCTCTTTAGACAACCTCATCTTTAGGGGGAGAGTAGACATGAAGGAGAAGATGAGTTGTCTCTTCCTTTACTAGTTCCTCCATACTCCTTTGATAGTGATGGTGGTCACCAATCTATAGAAGAATGTAGTCAGGGGTAGAATGAGACAATAATAGCCTAAAAGGAGAGGGAACCAATGGTAACTACCCAACACAAAGCTTTTGGTGAAAGACTTTACAGAGGTTTTTATTCGGAGAAGGAAAATGGTTACCCCTATCCTTGAATCTCATGTGCCTCTCCAACCCGTCTCTACTGCTTCATGTTGAAGCATATTAATTTGTGTATCTCCTAACATCTTAAGGTTTTGGGAGAGTTGGTTAATTTATTGTCAACATGGTATTAGAGTAGGTTTGGTTATGAGTTCGAATCCCGATGGATTTTTTTTCCGAATGTTGTGTTGTGCGCGTGTGTTCGCATTGTGGACTCGTGCCTAGGTCCCCAAGTGTGTTCCCAAAAGAGAACAATGTTTCTCCTAAGGATGGGTGTTGAAGTATATTAATTTGTGTATTTCCTAACACCTTAAGGTTTTGGGAGAGTTGGTTAGTTTATTGTCAACACTTCAAGTATTCCTCGTATTTCTAATGATTTTCACCATTGTATTGCTATTAGGAAGGGTACTCATTCTTGTAAAAACATCTCATGGCTAATGATGTGTTCTATGACTCTTTATCTCTCATGTTTCGAGCTTTTTCCAGCTTGTCTTTGCATGCCTTGCAATATATCTCAACCGTAGTGGAGAAAAGCAATGGATGAGGAAATGTCGGCCTTAAAGAAAACAACACATGGGATGTCGAAGACCTTCCATAAGGAAATGAGCCTATGGGGCGTAGATGGATGTTTTTTGTGAAGTTGCAACCCAATGTCATTGTGGAGAGGTATAATGCCAAATTGGTAGCCAAGGGGTGCACTCAAACATACAGGATTGATTACTAGGTTATCTTTTCCCTTGTAGCAAAGATGAATTCTATAGGTATATTGATTTTAGTTGTAGTCAATCAGGTATGGCCCTTGTTCCAACTTGATGTAAAACATGTTTTTCTCCATTGAGATCTTGAAGAAGTATACATGAGATTTCCTCCAAGGTTCCACCATTCTATTAGTAAAGGGAGGGTGTGTCGCCTTAAGAAAGGTCTATATGGGCATAAGTAGTTCCCTAGAGTATGGTTTGAAAGATTCCATGGTGCCATGCTTAATAATGGTATGAGCAGTGCAAGCTGATCACACTCTTTGTCAAACACTAAAAGGGAAAGGTGACAACTCTTATTATCTATGTAGAAGATATTGTTGTATAGGTAATAATCAATATGGGATTCATAACTTGAAGAGTTTTTTGAGCCAGGAGTTTGAGATCAAGGACTTGGGACATCATAGATACTTTCTTGGCATTGTGGTTGCTAGATCCAAGAAAGGTATATTCATGTCCCAGCGCAAGTATATGCTAGATCACCTGCAGGACTCTGGGTATGTTAGAATACAGACCTTGTGAGACTCCTATCAAGTCTAAGCATCACCTTCAAGTAGATGAAGGCAATCGCCTTATCGACGTTGGTCGTTATTAGAGATTAGCGGGAAAACTAATCTACTTGACTTTGACTAGACCTGATATCTCTTATGCTATTGAAGTGGTTAGTCAGTTTATGCATGGTCCCACTGCGATGCAACTAGAGGCAACATACCATATTATTTGATACTTGAAGAAGAGTCTAGGTCAAGGGCTCTTGTATGTCAAGCATGAGGATCTTTGAATAGAAGCTTTCATAGATGCATATTGAGTTGTTTCTGTAGATGACAAAATGTCTAGATTATTTATTGTACCATTGTGGGACCCTTGTTACATGGTGAAATAAGAAGCAGCCAATTATAGCAAGATTGTACCATTGTGGGACCCTTGTTACATAGTGTTTTGCTGAACATTAACCAGGAGTGGTGGCCTCTAAGAGGTTTGTACATCTAGGTGGAGGCCTAGGGTCGTTCTTTCTCATCTTCTTCTATATTAATTTATTTTGTTCGTGTAATGATTGCTGTTTTCTGCGACAACAGTCCTAATTTCCTGTTGAACTATTTGGTCTTTATGTTTGAATGAAATTTTGAAGCCAAATGATTGGAAAAATCCTTTCTAAGGCTAGTCCTGCATCATTTTTGGTATCAGAGCACAGTTCTCAGCTGGGGTCCTCTAGTCATCTCATCTTTCCTTCTTCATCTTCTTCCCTAGGTTAGACTTTTCCCATCTTTATGAAATCCTTTCCCACCATCTTGTCACCGAAGCCTTTAATTTTTGGCCTCTTCCTATTATAGGGGATCCTCTCTAGCCCTTTGCCTCAACCTTAACTCATTATTAAATCCTTCCACTCTTTTACGACAGTCCAATATGACCACTCCCGAGCTTGTACAGGTTTGGCAGCAGCCATGAAAGTTTTTTTTTTCAGATTGTGATTGCGTATGGAGTGAAGTTTAAATTTTTCCCTCAAATTTGAGGGGTATTTTGGTCCTTTCCTTAGACTGAAAATTTGTGGTAATGATTCCAATCATATGGTTGAGAAGGAGTTGCTTCAGTGCTGCAAAGTTTTGAAAGAAGGCACAAGACGTGTGGAAGGAATCCCCAAGCTGGTAGCATTTTTTTATTTTATTTGAAGACTCCCTATACTTTGAGACTCTTCTTTAACGAGGGGAAAACTTTTCAGATTTGGGAGTGTTTGTCGTGTACTACAGGTGGGCCCCCTTTTTCTCACCAAGTTTATTGTTTAAGTGGAGTTTTTTTTTTAAATGTTTCTAGCCCCTATATCTTTCACACGAATTTGGCATCCTTCAAGAGTCCTTATTAATTAGGACTCTCCCCTTTTTATGGGAGTTTTGGCTGATTTGGAAGGGAAATAAACGAGTGATATGTGGGCCCCATCCTAGCCTTGCTAAACCACCTAAAGTGGGTGTTGACTTAGTCTAATTCTGTCCAGCAGTATTCCTACATGATTGGGGTTGGAATAAAAGAGTCCTTTCCCTTTTGGACTCTTTATATTTAGAAGATTTTACAAATTTGTAAATGGGAATGTGTGACATCATCCGGGCCCCACATATTAGTTTAAAGAATATTTAGTTGATACTTTTAAAGGAGAAGATCCATCCAATCTCCATACACGAGTTGGCTTCCATTTAAAGAGTCCCTAATTAGTGGGACTCTCCTCCTTAGGTGGGATTTTGCAAGTTGGGAAAGGGGATTCGTACAGCATACCTGTGGGACCAATTCCTAGGCCACCTCAGCCAATAATAAAGGAGTTTTAAAAAATAGGGCGTGCTGATCAGAAGTTCCACATGTGAAGACTGCCCACATAGAGTCCTAATTCCTAACCACCTAGGACTCTTCTACTCTAGGTGGGTTCAGATTTGAAACAAATTTTTTTTTTTTGAGAAGAATTTTCACACGTATAAGACATTGTTACAAGAGTCCTCACTTAATAAGACTCCTTTCTTTTGGTGGGACTGGAAAAGAAAGGTACAGTAGGACTTGCTTCTCCTCTTGGGTTCAGATTTGAAACATTGGAAACCTGCGATCATAATGGGGCCCCTCATGGTGCTACATAGGCTCATTAAAAGTGTAGTTTGAAGAAGGATACTGGCCCAGAAATTTTCACACATATAAGACATTGTTACAAGAGTCCTCACTTAATAAGACCTTTTTTTTTTTTGTGGGACTGGAAAAGAAAGGTACGGTAGGACTTGCTTCTCCTCTTGTGTGAGGCCTATAATACATCCATGAAGACCATGTTGCTGAGTTAGAAACAGTCATGTTGTTCCAGATTTTCGGCATGATCCTAATCCTATGGAAGGCTTGACTAATCTGCAACAGGTTTGGATCTTCTTTAATACAGAAACTCATCTCGTCAGATTCCTAAGAGGAGGTAACTGAGGCTGATAGATCCCAAATCGAGGTCTCACGGCTGTTACATCCAATTGGAGCAGGGTAGAGCATCATCTCTGGGCATGAATGTGTGGTAACTGAGTTCTGTTACATTTGCTGTAATAAGTATATGGAGACTGATTTGGTTGATGCTTGTTTACCCTTTATATAAGCTTAAATACCCTGTGCTGTACACTGTCATATTTGAACCTAGTTATACTAGATCAGCCCATACTTATTCGAAAAACAACATGCTGTCCTGACTTAAACTTAGCTCACATAAGTAGAGTCTATTCTTCTTAAGATCCTAAAAATTCCTTGTGATACTTTACTGTTTAGTCAGCCCATACTTGTGACTGTATACTTGATTGTCTTTCCCTGATTTAAGTCCTGACAGCAGCATTAATGCCTCTATAAAACTTTGCTGCTTGTTCCTGGTTCTAAGCCTAACAGACCATATAATTCGGGCCAGAAAGGTACTCTACTGATCCTGTTATTTAACTTGGTTAGCTTTTAGATCAGCTGATGAAAGTATGGAAGAGCTGGAAGAGTTTAGAACTTGGTTAAATTCTTGTTTAGAAGAAGATATCAGGGAATAATTGTAGTATGTATTGGCGGATATTGAAGGATTAGAGTGGAGGGAAAGGCATGGGTATAGATATGATTGGAATGCACTCTTGCATCTCTGGCGCCAACATCGTCTTTTATCCACAAGGTTAAAAACACTTGTTATCAAGGATGTGAAGCAAATGTTGGAAGACCACAAGAAGACCTTTGACAATCTTATTGAGAAAATTAGTAACAGTTTAGCCAAAAATCAAGAAAAGGAAGCCAAGAATGCAGTTCGAGCACAAGCTAGAGGAATTGGGGGAGGACGTACATGATGGTGGTGTAAATGATGACCAGCCATGTGATGAGCTGATTGGTGAGCCAATCATGATTGAGAATGCATGTCCTATTGCTGTCCAAGTTTGTGCCCAACTTGTTTGTGTAGACCCAGTGCAGATTGTGGAAGAAATTCAACCCTTTGTGTCGTGCACATTAGTCATTGAGTGCGAGACAAAGTTTATTGAAAAATACCATGAAGTTTATCCACTATCAAGCCCTTGTGAGATGACATGGGTTCATTGTTTGAGCTTGTTTGTGATGCTAATCTTACCCCACTTTAAAACTCGAGGTTGAGTTCTTTTAAAAGGGGGGGGGGGGTATGATAGGGACATGGAGCTGCACATGGGTCTTACATTGTGTGTGGGTGGATCCCATCGATGGGCACATCAAGTGTGATCGTGTGAACTGTTTTGGAGCTATGTTGTGTTTATTTTCCTTTAGTTTTTAGCAGTATGTTCTATGTATGTTTAAAGGTTTTAATAGTGTGGGATCTTAAATGCAATTAGAGGAGTATAGGGAGTTTATTTATGAGTGTTATTTTATTTAGGGGCTAGTTGTTATTTTAATTTTTTTTGGGCTGATTTTGTAATTTTCTTTGGTGGAGGGTATTATAAAACCCATCCACATGTTTAGAATGTCAATGGATGAATTACTTTGAATTAAAAATTTGTGTTTTGCTCTTCACAGCTGGGTGGTCTTTCATCTTGCAAGTGTTTTACTGAACATTAACCAGGAGTGGTGGCCTCTAAGAGGTTCATGCATCTAGGTGGAGGCCTAGGGTCTTTCTTTCCTATATTCTTCTTTATTTATTTATTTATTTTTATTTTGTTCGTGTAATGCTTGCTGTTTTCTGCAACAACAGTCCCAATTTCCTGTTGAACCATTTGGTCTTTATGTTTGAATGAAATTTTGAAGCCAAATGATCAGAAAATCCTTTCTAAGGCGAGTCCTGCATCACTGCTCCATCTCATGCTTAGCTATTACTACTAGACTCACTTGAACTACAAGTCTATGTTGCAGCTGCCACTATTCTGCCTAACAGTCTGATGGATATGCAATACCCTCATCATCATCATCATCCACTTGAATAAACGACCCTCATGATGATAGGGCCTTTCCAACACTGCCTCTTGGAACCCTACAACCCTTATTTTTCACTTCAGTTTTTTTTTCCCTGAAAGATGCACTTTAAAAGCTTATGCATTGCAAGCCTCAATCTTCTTATAGTTGAGGCATTGAGACACATTTTCCATAATCACTGGAAGGTGTTTCTTTAATTGAGAAATATTCCTGCTGCCTATCTTTTTATTGCAATAGTTGCACATGGATTTTTGCTTGCTCCAATCTTGAGGTCTACATGTTGCCAACTAACGTCATCTTCTACTTGGCGTCTTATATCGATAATCCTGGAGGAAAAAACCATCTGCACTTAGAATATTATCTCCTAGAAGCAGCAAATGACACATTATGTGACCCATGTCCACATACACGGTTTGTGTTCGCTTTTTTTTTTCCTTCAAAAATATTTTTTTAATTTTTATTTAAAAATTAAGATAATTCTACAAATTATGGGAAAATGAAGAATATACTGTATATGTATTTATATGTTTATTTATATATTGTTTTTAATGTCTAACAAAAAAAAAGAAAAAAACAGAAACATATACCAAATCTCGGCATGGTCTAGATCTGGCATATATATTCATAACATATAAAACCAAGACGTGCATCCAGGTTTTTTTTTTTGCCAGAAAATTTGTAATTTTGTATTTTTATAAATAAAACTTAAATAGAAATTTTAAAAAACAACTTCATCAAAGTGTTGATCACGGAAAATCATACCACATATAAAACACTTAAACCCAATATGTTTTATTTGAAAATTTGAAAAGGTGTTCTTCACTTTTTCCTACATTTAAACAACAAAAAATCATTTAAACATTGTGAAGAATGCCAGCTTGCTAAGTTGGTAAAGTCTGTGGGTGTCGTACCACAGACCTGGGTTCAAAACCTGTCTTCATCTACTAATAAATTAACCACTAATGTTTACCTATAAAAAAAAGTAATGTTGATGCTTTTGCATATTAATCTGTGCATTTAAGCTTTAAACAAGGGAAAACATTTTCAGACTTACCAGCTTTCTCTTAAAAATTTGGTGATTTAATCTCAAATCTCTAATGCAGAAGTCAATATGCTTTTACGATTCAAATGGACAAATGGAGTCCTAGATTTTGTTTGTGGAAGGCCTAAATTGAGGAGGTTTGGCAAAAATTTGCAGAGAACCAGGTTTTGAAAAACAGTCAGATTGTAGTTAGTTGACTTATTTTGAAATATTTGACCAATTTAATGTAATTTTAATACCAAGTCACCGTTCGGTCTGTATGGCCGAAAAGTCTATTCCGTGTTTGTGTATGTGTTTATTCCCATCGAAGTTGACACATTTCAAGTAAGTGGTTAATTTCATGTGTAGATAAGACATCTATGTTTTTTGTGTAGTGAGTTCACTCCCTAGCTTATTGCTAAAATTGAGCTGAAATATTACATTCTTGTCTATAGTGCTGCTTTGGTTTTACAGTGTTGTGAATCAATTTTCTTGGGTTCCTTCAAACTCACTTTGTGAATTGACATGTTCTTCTACTAGATGTTTTATCATGGACTTTGTCCTTGCTTAGAACAGTAGCTAGGGTATTTCGGAAGATGTTGTTAGATTTCAATACGTTTTCATCATAAACTTTTGGGACAAGCATTACCCGAATGCACAGAACAAGACTGCATATAGTTGTGAATCAGTGCTAACAGTTCCCTGCCGACCATGCCATCTTACATTATTTTGTGATGGATATAACTTAATCGATCTCTTAATATCACACTCAGTACTGGAAATCCATAATCCATATAGCATAGTGTTATCAACCATGTAGATGGTATGGTAATGATGCATGTAAATAGCGGAGCCACATTGTTGTTCAGTTGGCACATAAAGAGTTTGTTTCAAATAGACAAATGCCTTGGAGGTAAGGAAGCAATAATTGTGCAACTCTTTCTGAGAGCTACGTGATTTGCCTTTGGAGTCTACAAATTCTGAATGATCACATCAGTTAATAAGAGATCATCACTTGACCAATCTGAAATATTGTCTAGAACAAAGTTTAAAAACTTGAAAGTGACACCAACTCCAGGGGCACTAGTCTGGGTTGAAATTTATCATGTATTCAATTAAAGCTTGTGTTATAACTTTTCATATGAATAAGAAGATATTCTAAAACTAGTTTAGTACTTGTTAAAAGAAATTCTAGGGCTTGATAAAAAATTTAATTTTAGCTAAATTGGAGACCTTTTCATTTTTTTTTCTTTTTCATATTGAATAAGTAATAAGAATGAGAGGTGTTAGGTTTTTTATCATCCTAGTGTCAAGCTATTTTTCTGCAGGACCTCCCCTACAGTATTGTCATCGTTTAGCCTGGTAAACCGGTACACTTCCTACAGTCATGAGAAAGTGTTGTTTTTGTTTGCAGGGAATCTTGCTCAAGGGTGGACATGTACTAGATGCATTGGCATCCTGTCACACTATTGCATTTGATAAAACTGGGACATTGACAACTGGAGAGCTTATGTGTAAAGCAATTGAGCCAATTCATGGACACCGGGAAAGAAGTGATAAATCAAGATTTGCTTCCTGTTGTATCCCTACTTGTGAAAAAGAAGCTCTTGCTGTAGCTGCGGCTATGGAGAAAGGGACTACCCACCCTATTGGAAGGTATTATTACTGAAATGTGTATATATATATATATATTCTTTTTGCAATGTATTGATTGATAAGATGGGTTATTATTGTTGAAGTCATATTCTATGAGCTTTTCTATGGCCAGCGATCTGTTTGTTATCTAAGGCTGCGATTGGCAGCCACCTGTAATGAAATAATTTCATTTGAGTTTCCCAAGGCATATGAAGCCAAAAAAGGATGGATCGTAATGAACTCATTCAGATTTACAGTATTTGTGCTTGATAACATAAGCCATTTCATTTTATAGAAAAACCTAAGATAACTTCATTTCTAATTTTATTTGACAAATCAGTATAAATTTGAATGAACTCATTATGATCCATCACCTCATGGCTACATATGCCTTGAGAAACTCAAATGAAATGATTACATTACAGGTGGCTGCCAAACAGGATGTAAATGTTTTACCTCATCTGTCATTTTAACTAAATCTTTAAAATGATTGTTCTAATCATCCTAATACATTTGATCATGTATTTCACATGCATGTGGTCCAATATCCTTCAAAGTAAATCCAGTGAAATTCATCCAAAAAAACAAAAAAACCTTCAAAGTTATTTATTTACTTATTATTTTTAAAATTTCATATCACCAGGCTAACCCTAACCGCTGATATTTATTAAAAAAAATACATGATATATAGCCACATTTTAAGAAAATATTCAAACGATAGCCACATGTTTACTGCTTAAACAATGGAATTCCTCAATTGCTCCAATCATGAGGTCAGAAAAGTGTCATGAGGGTATTTTGGTGAATAAATGCAGTGTGATAATTACTAAGGAATGCTCATCCAATGTATTTACAAAAATACCCTTCTGATAGGGAAATAATCCTACTGCTTAATCAGTAGAAGGTGGGATGTGCATGAAAATTTTGAAGTAAGCATGATATAAATAATACTTGGAATTCAATTCAAAGAAAGTTATAAATCATTGTTCTGATGCCTGCTGTTTTTTGAAAGGGTTATTCCATAAACTTGTCTTAAACATGCAATGTTTTAGATTTTATAGGATCCAAGTGTCCTAGTATGAGATGCATCTAATCTATGCTTACCAGTTCGTGATTTATTGAATCTTTTAATCCGTCTTGAGATTCATTGCACGTCAAACACAGCTCAAGACCATTGGGAAATAGTCTATCGTTGAATTGACAAATCTCTGATGGTTTTATTGTTGCTAATGAACGACAATAAGAAATGAAGAGAATGGGTGTCAGTGGTTTAATGTGTAAGTTAGATGACCTTCAATCTTATGGAGTCGAATGTCCTTGATTATATTCTAGAAAGGAAAGTATTAAGCTCTAGATTGGAATTTGTTAATTTGGCTAGTGTTTCTGTCATAATCAACAGAACCCTAAAGGCCTTTGTAGATATGTAGGCTTCTTACATGTAGGAGAACCTCTTTCTCCATTCCTTTTTATTGTTATTTGGGATGTAATTGATACAGTCATGAAGGCAAAACAATTTTAATTTGTCAAAGGCAGGAGTGCGTGGAGTTGTAGTTTTTTGTCTTCAATTTGTAGTTGAATTAATTTTTTTTGTTATGAGGCTATTATGGAATAACTGCTCAACTTGAATAGTTTCTATAAATGTTTCGAGGTAGTATCAGATTCACAAGTTAATTTGAGAAAAAAAATAATCTTGCGGCATTCATGCCGAGGTTGAGTCTTTATGGGTTTTACTGACATTCTGGAATGCAAGGGAGAGAAGTGGCCTATGTGATACCTTGGTCTCTCATTTGCAGTTTCTGCAAATTGCTAAAAAATCTGTATATTCAAAGCTACTCTTAGATTCGTCAAAAAAAAAAAAAAAAAAAGAAGCTACTGCTACTGTTTCAAGTTATGTAATTCTTCTTTAAGATTTTGGGTGTGGCAGTGAACAAGCACCATTTCCCCTTATTTCAATACAGTGAAGAATTTTAAGATTTGTGTTGAATTATTGGGTGGTTTTCCAAGGTGTGGCTGTGGTCATGTTCTCTTCAAGGGTTATGCCATCTCCTAGGCTCCCTTTCTCTCCATGTGGGTTATAGCACACCAAGGTGCACATGTAAGTACCTCTCACCCTCCCTCTCTCACTTCTTCTCTCCCTAGTATCTCTTGTATCTTCTCATTCTCTCTTATTCTCTCTCTTTCTTTTCTCCTATATTCTTTCTTATCTTCTTTCCCTAAAGATTCCTTGCTTTTTTCATCAAAAACTCCATTAAAGAACTTTATATTTTTTGAAATTTTGTGATTTGGCTAATCAAAACTTGTTCAAATCTTATGAAATTTTAACTGTAGAGCCTCATTTGGAAAGTTTCGGAATTTTCTGACGAATCATATGGGCATTTTGGTAATTTTTGGACTTTATGCCCAAATTTATAGAAATACCCTTTTTAGGTATTTTTCTTCTTTTCATTCTAAACACTATTTTTGTTATTCTATTGCCTATTTTTCATAGTTTTGTGGCTACTTATGTGTGCTAAATTCAATTCTTGAAATATCCTGTTTCTGCATGTTGAATCTAATAATTATTTTGATGCTTTTGGGATTTTCCTACATCAATTTTGGTATCAGAGCTTTCATCCTGCGTCACCTTTATTAGTTATACTTCTTTAGGGTTGCTTAATCCAACAATGCTCCTATCTTATGATGGTCTCTTTTTTTCCTTCCAAATCAAATGCTCTTTAGAGACTTGAGAGCATGGTTTCAAAACTCGGATGATCTGGGATTGGACCTGAATGTAGATCGCGATCCCACATGGATCGTCTCCCCCTCCTATATCTAAGCTTTTCTTCAAGAGTGCAC
>JAOXJP010000012.1:11792812-11804453 GCA_025762735.1 Platanus orientalis | reverse complement strand
TTTTTTTTTTTTTTGGCGGGGGGGGGTGGTCTATTCCACTCTGGATCTTCTCCTGATCATTAAACTTCTGCTAACATTCTGTCTATTTTGGTGGTTGACATGTGGCAAGAAGGTCAACAAAAGCGAACAGGTGAAGTTGGGGCTTTTATTTTTTTGCCACATTTCATCCACTGAAACAGGCAGAAACATTAGCAGAAGTTTAACGACCAGGAGAAGATCTAAAGTGGGTTTATTCTTCTGATATTTAGATTAAAAAGGTGTACTAGACCAGATAATCATTTCTAGAAGTGGGCCTCTCTAAGGTGGAGAAGGGTTTTCAGGGTGATTGGTTTATGGGAAAGGCTTTTCAGTATAGTTAAACTCAATAAAATAACTATTGCATTGTTCTTTAGGATGGTGGTTCTAGAGTATTAAGTGGAAGTGTACTCCAACTATGGCGGTGTCATCACTTATGACTTTGGCAAATATCATCGAGTCTTCTGTTTGAAAACGAAGCCATGTGGAGGTGATAGACTTGCAAAATAGACTTGAGGGTCTCGCACTGTGTGGAAGGACAAAATGATGCCTATGACCTTGTCTTATGTGAAAAAGAACAGTTTTACTTTGGACAATATTTAGAGCTGTGCAATTTTGAGGATTGGAATGTGACGTAATTTGGTTTCTCAGTTCTTGCTCTTTTTCCTGATCATGTTTGTTTTTATCCAGAGCTAATAATTGTCATTGCGCTCCTTTAATTAGAATGCAGGTTCTTTTGCATGAAGGCGACATTTTTGTCAACTCAATTTGTGCTTTAAATGATCCCACATGGTCCTGGAAGCAGGACCTTTAACAAATGCTTGATGGATTAAAATATTCTATAGCAATGTTCTAGCACCATCCAGGCTGAACCCTTGTAACTTGATGCTCTCTTAGGGGTGTAATTTTCAAGCTGATCTAGTTATGAGGAAGTGATGTTGATTGTTCAGTCTTGATTTAAGTATTAGTTCTATCGGGCTAATGCCCATCTTTAAGAAGCAATTTCATAACTTGTAAAATTGATGCAAGATGTGATAAGATCGATTTCTTGTGTAGGTTTTAATTTATTAATTCCAATCATTCAACAAAATTTAACTAATATTGGCTAGAAACCATTATGAGAAAAGCTATAATCAACTAAATATGGTGGCAATCAGTTTCTTTGGTGACAATTTCTGATACCTCATGATCCAGTCAAAATGTTTAGATTCTCGGCCCTGTTTGGTTGCCATGAAAAGCTGGTTTTTTCATGATTCATTTCTTGTGGGATTGTCTTTTCTATTCAATTCAAGGCAACCAGACAGGGCTAATTGGACCATGGCTTCACGAAACCTCCTCTTCCACCCAATCTGAGTTGCTGCTGTGCTCTGATGTTGAGTTATCATGTATTACGTGCTCAGAAGTCAGGAACTCGAAGACCCATTCTCAAATTTTCTCTAGATTTTTTGTGGTACTATTGAGGGGTCCATGTCCCATAATTGAATGAGTTGGCAAAGTCTCCTAAGACCAGCTGCCTGCTTGGACCATGGAGCTTCACCCAGCTTTCCATGCTTGTAATTTGAAGCCTCACCATGCCGACAAGGAAGATCCCACATGAAGTATATCACTACATGTCTTACAGCTTTCACAAATCACAACTACTGCGCCTTTAAAAGAAATCAAATGTATCGTGTCTGCATTTCGCCCACAAGCGCTCCGAACAAGCCATCCCAAATGAAGTATTTAGAGAAATGGAAGGGCTTTTTTTTATGAAATCAAATGGAAGAAATCAAGTATATTACTCGCATTTGCCGACAAGTTTGAAGCTTATCCAAAAGAGAAGTCAATGAAAAAGTCAATCTAATAACCGAAGAGAGTCATAACAAGTGTTTGCCTGGCCTATGGCCCATGGCTTGAGTGCCATGCCATTGAGTTTATTTTGTGAATATTAGAAAAGGCTTTTTGAGGGAGTTGGTATTTCCTTCCAGCAAATAAATCAAAAACTTAACAGCTACTATATAGAGAAATCACAAGTTATCTAGGACTAGGAGTACGGCTTTTATCAAAAAAAAAAAAAAAAAGGGAGTACAGCTTTTAAGTCTGCCAAATTGTGATTGGCTTTGAATCACCCCTACCTGATAATCCCCTTAGATCTTAGATTGTAATTGCAATTCATTTTTGTTCATTGCATCATTGTGACGAGTGGTTTCTTGTCTTTATTTGTTGCATAACTCATTACCATGACTCGTGAGCCATGGAGACAAAGTGCAGCACAACTTCAAGGACTCTCTCTTGATCAACTCCACTAGATCGCTGCCTTTGCCAGCCAAAGGCCCCACCCACCACAGTTGCCACAAAAGTTAAAAAACTTACCTAATCCAACAAACGTCAAAAGTAAAAGAGTTTCTAAGATGTTAGAAAAAACACTCCAACAAAGCCAGTCATGGTAGTGGAGGTTCCAAAGTGCAGCAGCAGGGCAGTAACGGGTCAGCGACAAAATGCCAGCCATACAAATCTCGACACGATCAGCCCCTGTGGTGGGGCACCGTGTGGGCATAGAAACGCATATCCAGCAAGAGCATACTTGCCTCAGCACCACCATCACCGACCAAGCTTGGTTGCATCTTCTAGAACCTGCTGCTCCTTTTTATGGGTATCAGGTACATAAACTCCTAAAAACACCATTTCTCCCATGGGTTAAAAAAAAGAGAGGAAGAAAGAGTAAGGTTTGTCCATTAGAACAGTCTATATATCAGAGTTTAGATAGCCTGTTTTGGGAGGTTATGAAAGAAGTTTGGGGAGCCATTCCTTATCTATGGTTGCTTTTAGGAGGTTAGGAGGGAGGTTGGGTGACCCCCTTCTTTATTTCTGGTGGGTTGTAGTTGGTTATCCCTTTGTACCTTAGCTAGTCCTGAAAGAGCAATCATTCTTTTTAACAACCCATTAGGCCATACAATAAAAACCTTAGCACGGATCTCATTAATAATCCGTATTACTGGGTTCTCTTCTGCCTCTCTAAAGAGCTCACTACTCCTAGAAAAGAGAGTGAAAAACAAAACTGTTCATTTGGGTGCATCTTTTAAAGCTTTGGATCTAAGATGAAATCTCATTGTGGCTTTCGTCCCTTTGGAAGTTTAACTCGGATTTTTATTTCTCCCTTGTTACGGCAAATTTTTTGATATAAGATAATTCGGAAAGAATGCATTTCGCTGTCACTTGCGATAATAGAAAACGTATGTGTCTCTTCTATTTTGCTTTTAGTTCTCCTTGAAGTTTGAAGACCATTTCTTTGAACGTCTTCGACTTCCAAACAGAAAGGAATTTTAAAAACAGATTTTATAAATTTTAAAATAAAAGAGACGATATAAGTTATAACCCATAAAAGATCAACTTGGATTAATAAGGGTTTTTTTTTTTCTTTTTAAACTTCTGGTGAACGAGTCAAGACACAAATGGAATGGAAAGTCAGTTTTTTTTATAACTCTGTTCAAAAACCAACTCCTTTCTCTTTGTTATCTTCCTGGAACTTGAGGCTCTTCCTTCTGTCCTCCGATTCACCATATTCGAAATCCGTCTGTATGTACACTACCAAAAATTATTCGAAAAAGGAAATTAAAAAAAAAGAAGAAGGAAGTGATCCTTGTTCTCTATTATGTTGTCCTCCAACTTCATTCATCCTCAAGCATCTCCACTCTCTACTCGATCTTGCTGATGCTGATACGCTTTACAGCAGCGTTCCTAATACCATCAGCCTGCAAACATAGCCCACTCTGCTCGAGCCCCGACATGTAGTTTCCGACTTCCCTCTTAATCATCTCTTGCATCACAGAAAGGAACTCGGGACTAAACGGCGTGAAGGGTTTCTCCGAGGATCCAAACTCGCTGTGCTGGCTATGGTTATGGTGAGATGGCGGAGGAAACTGTTGCAACGGTATAGCTGCGGGCGGGGAAGGTGACAGGGACTGAAGTAGCTGGCTATGGTTGATTGCATGGCTGGACCCTGAGACATGATTCGAAACCTCGCATGAATCTGCTCCAGGGAGAGACAGACAGAGCGACGTCGGTGGATCGTTCGTCGACGAAGATGTTTCGAGCTGCTGCTGCTGTGAAGGCGGTAAAATCGCTCCTGTTCTAGGTACAGGTCGGTAGACGTGAGACGATGACATGACAGGGAGGCTTGAATCGCTGACGTCGGATCCAGACGGGCTACTAGGGCTGTTGAAATACAGGGCAGAGACGGGGACGCCGTTGGCGCCGACGCTCGCCGATCTCTTCAGTGGCTGGTGTGATTGTCCATCCTCACTACCGTCTTCAAGCATAGACGAGCATTTGCGCTTAAGAGTCGAATTCCAGTGGTTCTTGATCGCGTTGTCGGTGCGACCAGAGAGCAAACGAGCGATCGTCGCCCATTTGTTGCCAAACTTGGCATGCGCTCGAATGATGGTCTCATCCTCTTCCGGCGTGAAAGCTCGGTGCTCTACCTGCGGCGATAGCTGGTTACACCACCGTAGCCGGCACGACTTGCCGGATCTACCAGGGATCGATTTGCTTATCAGAGACCAGTTCCTCGGTCCGTGTTTCTGAACAAGCCTCTGCAACGCGTCGTCCTCTTCAGGACTCCATGGACCTTTGATCCGATCCATATCTTTCCTTGAAGAAGCCATGAACGGAGATCGATTCCGATAGTTCGTTAGAAACCCTAACCCTAGATTTATTCAAAATTCCTTTTTTTCAACAAGGAAAGGAAATTAGAGGGATAGAGATTGGGGGCTTGGAGAACGGGAGAAGGGAGTTTAGGGAGAGTTGGGAGGGAGTAGAGGCGTTTAGGTGGAGCCTCCTCAACTTCTGTTTATAAGAAGACGGAGAGAGCGCGAGGAGAGGGGGGTATATAACGGACGGATAAAGGTAACCGACTTAGCCGGTTGCCTGACCGCTCATAGATGCTAACAGCACCGCTTCTTCCAAGCAAGCGGTTGCTTTTGTTTACAGCTGTCGTTTGGACACGCGTCTCCTCATCACTCCCTGATTTACAGTCTCATTCTAAGATCTTTTAAAGGGAAAGGATCTGCTACACCCAATTTGTCTGTCCCTCCGCGTCCCCACACAAAAAGGATGAGTGTATAGGGTTACAGTTTTTTAAAAGAAAGAAAATGTTCTGTAATGAAAATGTGTCTGTACTCTGTAGTGTGTATGGTGAATGATAAGCAAGCTGACATGTGTTAGTGTTTGGAGTTAAAAACGTCCCAAAAAGTGTTCAGACAAAAAAAAATAAAATAAAAATTTGCTATTCAAAAAGAGATACCAAATTCAAAAACCATCATCTGGCAATTAACGGCATGCATATAGAGGTCTGTGTCAACACAGACAATCATTCTACTTTTTGAAAGTGTTCAAATGAACATATTTACTTTCTATTTAAAATTTAAATGCACCATATCAACCTGTGATTGGGATACATGGGGACAACACAAATTTGGGTGTAGCAGATCCTTTCCCAATTCTTAAATATCTTTAGACTTGAGAGATAAATTCTGTGTCTCTCCTTTCCTCTCTCACTTTAGTTTTGGAAGTTATAAAATGTTAACAATTCGAAAAAACTACTTAGATTTCGCGAGATATATTATAGAAAATATCGATAATTTGGGTAGTACGGTTGGGTTGGGAGGTTGGAGATGGGGAAAGGAGCGGACGACTTTGACTGAGCCAGGCTGGAGAGCATTTCGTGAGGGATTTCTTTTCTTTATCAGAACGGCTGCACGGAACTGCTGAGCTGGCAATAACGACAAGTTCAGTCGCCGAATCGAAGAACCGATCATTACTGCCATCCTGTCAGTCCAGCCTGTAAACCTGCCACCCGAACAGACCCCTAACGGCCCTCCTCTCACCGACACGAGCCGGTCACTTCCCCGTATCATGAAGTATAAAAACCAGCTCCTTTTCGCGTTTACCTGTACGGCACACCTTCTCTCACGAGGGCGAGACTTTCCGTCCTGCTTCCTCTTCCACTCACCTTTTAACGTTTAGAAATCAGTTTAAATTTTAAAAGTGAATTTAGAAATGATTAATTAAGGTGAAGCGAGGGGGCAATAAATGCAAAAGATTAGCATAAACCGATCCGTATCCATATTCTGCTACTCGTACGTCGTACCTACTTTTTTTTTTTTTTTTGTATTTATTTTATTTTTTAAAAATTTTCTTTTTAAAATTTTTTGAAAACTTTGACTCTTCCCGGTCGGTGCTAACTTATCTCGCGAGATTTTGTGGCGAGAAATTCTAACTAAAAAAACCCCTGCCGCGTGTGGCTCAGAAACTTCCAACTTCTTTCCGGTTTCCGTTTTAATTTGGGTAAAACTCACTAACCACTCCCCTACCAAATCGAGAGAGATAGAGATCCCGATCAACCGTCTAACCACAAGACCGCCATGGGGATGCGTTTGGAAAGAGAAAACAGAAAAAACGGAAAAGGAGGGAAAAAAGGAAACCAAGATTTGGACTCGTACTTTTAAATATGAAGCCGTTACATGGGGACAGCTGGCCACTAGTATGGCACGTGCGTGGATGACTTCTCACGTGACTGATCCCTTTACGAGTGTGGTACCGCGCGCAGACGCAAATGAATCGCGGTGACTGCGGAGTTTATATACGGGGGGAGTAAATACCCACAGCACACTCAATTACAGTTGTACCCTTATTCAGGGGCAACTGGTGTCTTTGACCCCTGCTGTAACCAACGTATGATAGTGTTGCTAAGGGATAATCTGATGATTTAGAATTGGCTTAAGGGTATTATGGTAATGAGGGGAATTAAGTCCACATGGTAGAGAACGGTCGAGGATGTTTCCTCAAATTGGCACCGTGGTTATAATAATATTTCTTTTCCCATCTTTATACTCTTTTTCTTTTTTTTGGGGTTACTGCTTTAAGCTCTGAATGAATGAGAACATAATACCAAAAAAAAAAAAAAACCAAAACTTTGCTTTCCCGAGACACTGCTGCAGACACGTCTCATTGCTCTCTTACCGTCCACACGAGTTAATTACAAAAAAACAGTGAATAATAATAAACTGCCGAAAGCCTGAAACGCCTAACAGAAGAAAACATGAAAGATTTATTTTCTTATTATTATTATTTTTTTTTTTGAAAAAAAGCAAAGCAAAAGCTCCCGGAGATTCTCTAGCCAAGCCAAGTACGTCTCCCTGCTTAGTATTTATTATTGGGAAAAAATCTGCTGCACCTAAACTTGTTTGTTCTCCTGTGTTCCCACATCACAGATTGACACGTATTTAAAAATTTTTTTTAGGAAATGTTCATTTGAAAGTGGTTTTAACCCTGTAAATCCCTTTTTTATTTTTCATTTAAAAGCTGCCTACAGTTATAACCCTATACGCCGCCTTACCTTTTGTGAGGACACAAAGGGACAGACAAATTGAATGTAGCAGATCCCTTTCCAGTTTCACTTTATTATTTGGACTATTATGGGGCCGCCTCTCGCTCTCTCTAAACAACGAAAGCATGAAAAAGTAGAAAACGTGCCCCTTGTAATCGAGTGCCCAACCCGCTCTGCTTCCTCCGTTTGTATCTTTCATTCTCTCTCTTGAATTATTTGAAGTGCCACGTGAGAAACGTGTGGGTAAAGATTATTGTCTTCTACACGGTTCGATTAGAAGTGACCGTAATCGACCGTTTATTTAGAATCGTACGGTTTTTTAAGGTGAGATTGCGGAAAAGTCTTGCTCTCGCTTGAATTAAATTAAATTTCTAACGTTTATTCAAAAGGGGACAATAAATGGGACGTGGATACCCATGAATGATGGCTCAACCTCAGACCACGCGTCTTCTTAATCACATCGTGTCCCGCCAGATTGTGTCACGTAGTTCAGCGATCTGTTAAATTGGGACCCACTAGTAATTTCGTCTGTTTGTGTATGACGTGCCAACCCGATTGCAAAACGCCGGTTCTGGAAACCTGTCCCCTTTCGAACCTTCAAGCTGTTGAAGGACACGTCATATTTTGCCAGCTATAACCGGAATCAAATCACCTGTGAACGCCCCCTTGTGGGATGCCTACTGGGCAAGACACAGTATGTGGGGTCCATTTACATTTTAGAATGTCCCATCACCTCCAAAGTGAATGGGTTCCACCCCCCCCATTGTGTCTTACCCCACAAGGCGTCGCAGGTGGTATCACCCTGTTAAAGCCAAATACGAAGCCCCCCAGGGGGGTTCCAATCATCTCCAACTTGACCGGAAAGTTATCACGCCCGTACAAAACCAGAACACCACGAGTGTGGATTGTCTCCACTCCTCTTATCTCACGTTCCTCTATGTCCCGTATCAGGGGGTGGGCACATCAGCACCGACAAGTGAAATGCGCCTCCCAAAAAGTGAAAATCACTTGTCGGCACTGATGTACCACCCCTTGACATGGGACAGAGAAGAGCATGAGATAAGAGAAGTGGATACAATCCATTTTCGAACGCCACACTATGCTTGAAGGATCTTCTACTACTGTTAAACTACCCTTTAAACACTGCATATGTCCACAGGGTGACACTTAGAAAAGAAAAATAAAACTTGGACGAGTGATTTTCTTTATTTAATTATCTGCGTGCCGCACTAGAGACATGCAATGAATTGAGGCTTGTTTAACGGCAGTAGAAAATCTTGAGTGTGGCAAAGGATACTTCGTTGGTAAGCGATCTAATGAGATACCAGGTCATGATTTTGCAATCTTGAGATTAATACGTAAGATTATACTTTTGTTAATTGAAAATGTATTAAAATATATGTTAAGTATATTAATTTTAACCGCTTTTATCACCTTTAAAGTTTTGGGATGATATTAGAACAGGTTTTAAGTCGCAAGTTCCCATCATTCATTACAGTGCTAGAGTCTGCATGCCATGCTGAATTCAAGAATATTTCTTCTGATGGGGAGTATTAAAATATATTAGTGTGTTTTTTGGTAAAACATATATTTTAAGAAGAGGATAAGATTAAAAAAAAAAAAAGGGATGAGAAAGAAGGTGATGATAAGAACCTTGTTTTATATTTTATATATTAAATACCGAATTTTTTTCTAGTTAATTAAGGCCACATTTCACTGTTTTACTTTGAAAATGGTTTGCAATCTCAGATTGATTTACTACCAACATCTCAGATTGGGCTAAAACTCAATCTTGATATGGAGATTGTGACCCAAGTTTGGATTGAAGGTAAGCTCATATCACAATCTCAAGTTAGATCATGATCTGGATTGTTTGCCCAAGACACCTTATATTTCATGGGAAATGATATTCTGTGACCAAAATTAGAGTGATCAATGTGTGACATGTACCACACACTAACATGTGCAGCTTTGAATTTGGTTTCTCTTTTTGGATTCCTATTTTTTGAATTGAACACTTATTTACACTTTTAACCTTATATACACCACATGTCAGCCTAGTAAAAAAAGGACTTGTTCCCATATTTACTATAAAACTCACCTTTAACCATAGTTTTTATCAATACAACCTTCGGCAGGCATTGTGCCATGCATCGATTGGTAGCTCGATACACCTCCAGCTAGACTAGGAATGGCTCGAACTTCCCGAAAAAGACAGCACCTTCTCCAAATGGGTGCATGCCTAATCCCATGATTCTTGCTATTGTAAGCCGTGGGTAGAACAATTCACATTTGTTAGGTAAACAATGAATATAATGTCATGGATTCTGTTTTATCAATCTAAGGCAATTCAATCATTTGTTCAATAAGTCACCATGATTGAAAGGTCTGGATTGATCAGAAAGAGAGTATTCCTCTAATATGTAGATTGTAGTTGAGCACATATTACGTATCACCATTTCATGCATCTCAATAATGTAAAGTCTTTTATTAGAAGTAAACCTTTATATAACAAAGTGATTTAGAATTATAGATGTTGTCAAGCTGGCAAAACTGTTAAATAGGAACGTGACACATGAGTACGGATATTAGTTGGATTTTAATGCTGGAGCTTGACATATATATCATTATACCCATGTTTTTTTTTCATGCCATTTTCCAACCTAGCAATCAATTCAGACGACAATTTGATTAAAAGTCCCCACTTGCATATACCTATAGAAACAGTTTCATTCCTGATCATGTGCCCACAGCCCATGTTGCAGCTATGTGATGTGCACCATGGATGGATACGTGGTAGGGCTGTCAATGAGCCAATTGAGCCTGAGCTTTGATTTAAGGTCGTTTCCTAAGTTAGTCAATAAACTCAGCTTGCTAAAAGCTTGATTTGATTGAGAATTATACCAAAATAATGTTTTGCCCAGGTGTACAGTTTGCCCCCTCACAGGAGGTGGGGGGGGGGGGTGAGCTTCATGCGAAAAGTGCATAGGGTTACAGTAACATCTAGACAGAACATTAGCCTTCACATACACACATTCGATAACGATTGTCAAACAAGACAAATTAGGTTAATGTGCTATTAGGTTGTTGGGTCTGTTTTGTTTTTTGTTTTTTGTTTTTTTTTTCTTGCTTGCCGAGCTGAGTTGAACCTGAGCTTTTTGCTTTCATATGTTACAAGTCTGAATTGAGCTGGCAAAGTATATCAACCGACCAGATCTTCTCTTGCGACATTAAATCTCCTCTAATGCACATATACACTCTCAAAAGTAAAAATATCCACCTAATTTTGTTTGAGTACATATATTTTACGCGTGCATACAAGATGATTTGACGAGTCACAAGACTCACAGGAGAAGGTCTGAGTGGCGTATTAACTCGTATGTGCGTCATACAACCACAACTTAGGTCTATGGGCACATATGATCCCATGGATTTCATTCATGATTCTGGTAAATCTATATTCTACGTATAAGATTATGATATGCATGATTTTGTAAACAATTGTATTTATTTTATAAGTAAAATACTTGAAATAAATAAACAACACAACTTACTTGACTACACGAAGTTGGAAAATCAAAATCGGATTGATCAAGGCTAATGTTTGACACTATGTCCTTAAGATAGATTTCACCCCTCGCGATGGTGTTTACAAGCTTCTCGGACGTCTGACTCTTAGAATACAATGATCGACTACATACAAAAGAAACACTGCAATCTGTGTGTTTGACGAACTAAACTGTGTTTGTACATCTCTCTTACATTGACACTAAGGCCTCGTTTGGTAACTCTTTCGGGAAGTGATTCATGCTGCTTTCGTTCTCAAGATTCCAAAATACACAATTCTCGCTTGGTAACTTTCACTTCTCTTATCAAATTTCACTCTCAAAACCGGGTTGGGAGCTACTTTTTGGGAGTTAAAAAAACTAGCTTTCACTGTTTCTCATTCCATTTCTCATTTCCACTCACGGCTATTTGGAAAGAGGAGCTCGTGAAGACGCGATTCTAGGTATTCTCCTCCCTCCCTCCTCCTTCTCCTCTCCTTCAATGCTGCTCTCTCTCTCCCTCTCTTTCCTTCTTCTATTGTTTGTCAAAACCCACATCTTCTCTTCCTCCTTTTCTCTCCTTTAACGTTATTATCTCTTTCTTTCTTTTTTTCCGTTCTTCTTTTGTTGTTCGTCAAAACCCACTTCCTTCTCTTCTCTTCTCTTCCTCCTGTCCTTCTGTTGTTCATCAAAACGTTACCCCTCTCATCCCTGT
>JAOXJP010000012.1:11772860-11792712 GCA_025762735.1 Platanus orientalis | reverse complement strand
GAGAGAGAGAGAGAAAGACAATACACCCCGATTAATCATGGGGAGAAGAAAAATCCTTCTCTAGAGTCTTTGATAACCACCAAGGGATACTAGAGAACCAAGTTTTAGCCATATGGATGCGAAAGCCGCATTAGGGTTTAAAAAATGGGAGTAAAATATGCTGAAACAGTGGATATTGACATTGTTGTTTGGGAAAATTATAGGATAAGAATATTGCATGTTTTTCAGTAGATTTAGGTTTGAATAGGGGTAGATTGTCTTGTTTTGAAGACTCAAGGGAACCAGATTTTAGGAACTTTTGTTAAGGATGTAAGAGCCGTTAGAATAGGGGTAAAATATGGTGAAATGTCAAGAACAAACTGTAAATAAATACATGACAATGAACTAAATATGGAAACAAAGTAGAAAGAAAGAGATAAGGAGGAATAATCAAACTAATTCTGGGTTGTCAACTCCGCTGCCACATGTTAGAATCCTGACACAACAGTAACCTTGCCCATTGATTTCCACCAGCAAACCAGGCCTCTTATAAAACCTCTGTAATTGCCAATGTAACAAGGACACTCTTTCTGAATTTGGAACTTGGCTTTGTCAATCACGGTGTTATTCATGTCTCAGGCACATGCTGGCTCTTTAACTTGAACAAATTTCATTTATCATATATCTGTTATTGTAAACTTTTACTCATAAACTACCATGCAATTTTTCATGCACATCCTTGTTGGAAGTACATTGCTTTTATGACGTTGTCACATGAAGTAAGTGTACTCTAGAAACATTTTTTTTTCTCATTAATGATCTAGTTAGTTATGGTGATGATATTGAAGATTCTATCAGGACCTTGGTCTTTGGCATCAAGCGGTGATTCAGAAAATAGCTAGGCCTCATATGTTATTGTTATTTTTGTGAATCCAGGTAAGTGGCAACGAAACAAATATGTAGGTGTTTCACTTGTTGGAAAAACACTTGCTGTGATGGGATTTGGAAAGGTTGGATCAGAAGTTGCTCGGCGTGCCAAGGGGCTGGGGATGCAAGTGATCGCATGTGATCCATATGCCCCAGCAGACCGGGCTCGTGCAATAGGCGTCGAGCTGGTGGCCTTTGATGAAGCCATATCAACTGCTGATTTCATCTCACTACACATGCCTCTTACTCCTGCTACTTCAAAGATTCTCAATGATGAAGCTTTTGCAAAGATGAAGAAGGGAGTTCGAATTATTAATGTTGCTCGTGGTGGTGTGATTGATGAGGAAGCTCTTGTGAGGGCATTGGATGCTGGAATTGTTGCACAGGTTCATCTCATTCCTTTCTTGAAGTGCATACTCTCATTATCTCTTAAAAAATGGAAGGAACAGTCCATAATTCATCTTTAGTTTGATTCAGGCGGCACTTGATGTCTTCACTAAAGAGCCACCACCAAAAGACAGCAAGTTGGTGCAGCATGAAAGTGTAACCGTCACTCCACATCTTGGTGCCAGCACTATGGAAGCTCAGGTATGTTGGATTATTCGCTGTCACAGCTTGTTGTGCTTTGTTTGTTTCTTTTGTTATGTCATCTGTTAACATGTGGGTGCAATATTCAGGAAGGAGTGGCCATTGAAATAGCTGAAGCTGTTGTTGGGGCCTTGAAAGGGGAGCTTGCTGCTACTGCAGTAAATGCTCCCATGGTTCCTGCTGAGGTAGTCTCACAAGTTCTTGCCCTTGTTACTATCTTTTTAACTGCATCATCAAGATCCAGGTTACCTTTCTAATGGAAGTTTTGTGGTTTGTTTTCTGCGTACTTATTTTCCTAAAAGGTGGCTAGTAGAAAAGTAGGTTTCAAATTTTCATAATTTAAATTGATCCCTTTGCTTTCATTTTAGTTTGTGCTGATGCCAACTGCTTCAAATTGTTTAGTTTTTCTCTGAAGTTGTATCAGATGAAACTTAGTTTTTTCTTAGGAACAGCATAACTCCTGCACACACAGAATTTGAGACAAACCATTGAATTTTCGTGCTGGAGAGTTCCTGAGAAATAAACCCTGGCAGATGATCATAACCATCACACTTATCACATCCTTTTGATTAATTAGAAAGAATATGTTAGAGGTTTTGTCATGCTTCTTTTTTGACCAACCAATTTCCTAGCTCGGATCCATCAAATAGTGGGTCCTGAACCCTGTGTACAGCATTAATATATGAGTAGGAAGGAACCTATTTTCGTTGTACTTTACCTTATTAGGAAACATTAGATCTCACAATTTCTTTTCCTTATTACAGGTCCTGTCAGAGCTTGCACCATTTGTTGTGCTGGCAGAGAAGCTTGGCAGACTGGCTGTACAGTTGGTAGCAGGTGGAAGTGGTGTGAAATCAGTGAAGGTTACTTATGCTTCTGCTAGAGCTACCGATGATCTTGATACTAGGCTGCTCCGTGCCATGATCACCAAGGGTCTGATCGAGCCCATATCCAGTGTGTTTGTGAATTTAGTAAATGCTGATTTCACTGCCAAACAGAGAGGATTGTGGATTACTGAAGAGCGAATCCTGCTGGATGGTTCACCTGAGAACCCACTTGAGTTTGTCCAGGTTCAGATTTCCAATGTGGAATCAAAATTTGCCAGTTCCATCTCGGAGTCTGGGGAGATTAAAGTGGAGGGAAGAGTGAAGGATGGGATACCCCATCTGACAAAGGTAGGGTCTTTTGAAGTGGATGTAAGCTTGGAAGGCAACCTCATACTCTGCAGGCAGGTTGATCAACCAGGTATGATTGGAAGTGTGGGAAGCATCTTGGGCGAAGAAAATGTGAACGTGAGCTTCATGAGTGTTGGGAGGATTGCCCCACGAAAGCATGCAGTAATGGCAATTGGTGTAGACGATGAACCCAACAAGGAAGCTCTAAAGAGAATTGGGGAGATACCAGCAATAGAAGATTTTGTCTTCCTTAAGTTGTAGTTTGGGATCATCATCATCAATCCGTTTGCAGATTCCCAGTTTTGGAAACATTGCAAAATGTGGCGCGTTTCAGTGTGTCTTAGGGAGCAGCTAAATTTTGGCTTAAGTTGGTTTGGGCATTCTTTTATCGACTTTGTTGCCCTGTAAGCTAACTTCTCTTCCAATAATAAATGGCTTCTATACTTCATTGTGGCTGAACTCCCTTGATGCAGCCCCTAATAGTAGGTCACCAGCTGCCCGATGTGCAAATTCATGGGCAGCTATACGGTTGTGTTCATCTAAATGATATGGGAAGTTAATATAGTTCATCTTTACTAGTGTTCATACCACTCAGTCAACACCAGTTCTATGGGTTTTTTCTAGCTTTGTTTTAAGCCATTTTCGAAACTTTAGTGCCAAATATGTTTTACTGGAGTCCGGATCCTCTGCCCAGAGCCCTTGTCCCAGCTGTGTTGCGTGCACGACTCAGCAGTATTCAAAATTACCCAACCTAAAATTGTTGGCCAAACAAACAATATACATCGGGCTTGGATTATGTGCAAACGAATCTCATGAGAACTATGCAAATGGCACGAGAGAGGCTGATGCATCAGTACCGAAAAGTGATTTACACTTTTTGGGGGGCACTTATCGCTTTTCTATGCTGATGTGTCTGCACCATGATGCCATTTTCACAGGTCTCACGAGATTCGTTCTCACCTAATTTTTTTCCATATATATCCAGGAGCAGAGTTAATAATGTGGAATGTTCAGCTGCTGTAGCTTTTTTGTGACATGAACAAAAAACATGGCTATTTTGTCTTATAGCATTGGGTTCTTGTGTGATTTTGTTGTTTATGCTACGAAAAGCTACAGGAAGGAGTGATAGTTTAGCTGGCCTCGTATCCCCTGCGCCGCCCCCCCTTGTGCCATGACGTGGGCTGAGACAAAGGGGGGTATCATTTCACTTTTTGAGGATGTCACATCACCCCCCAAAAGTGAAATGATACCCGCCCTCTGTCTTGGCTCACGACTTCGCACAAGGGAGGGTAGCGCAGATGATACTCTCCCAGTTTAGCTGAAGCCTTTTTTTTTTTTTTTTTTTGGGTAAAAATGAACCCTAGAAAACATTTTTTGGGGGTGCTTATCACTTTTTGACACTGATGTGTCTGTTCCTTGGTTCTTGTGCATGCATTGTACATAAGTTTTATGTGCACAAAATCCGGACCGAAACCTGTGGGGACTGGGGAGACGTAGAGATTATGCTTCGTTAGATGGGAAAATTACTTTTTACCAACCAAAAAAGCATCTACCGGTACAAAAAGAAGATTACTACTTTACTCAACCAATAAAACAGAATCACTATTTTACTCAACCAATAAAACAGAATCACGAGTATTAAAAGAGCAGAATAAACACCTTCCGGCTTTCACAAGTACCAAAAAATTTATGTTATCGGAAAAAAGTACCAATATATTGCCAAAATCACCACAAAACAGAGACGTACGAAAAGATGTCCACACTTTCCGTTACCCATTTATGCAACCCCGGCTGCAGAGCCAATAACTAACATAGACCCGCCATTGCTTGAGTTCCGCTCAACCTGATTCTGACTTCTCCAACTTGGCCTTTAGTGCTCTCTATCCAGATACACTAAAAATTAGGTGAGAAGGAATCTTGTGAGAACTGTGAAAACGGCATTAGGGCACGGACACATCAGTGTCAAAAAGTGATAAGTGACCCCCAAAAAGTGCAAATCACTTTTTGGTACTGATGCGTCAGCCCCTCAGGTGCCGTTTTCATGGTTCTCACGAGATTCGTTCTCACATAATCCAAGCCCGCACTTGGGAGTTGGGGCCTCTATATCTCCACCGAGTGTTGTTCGCATCAACGAGTGACGTGTGAAGAAAAGAAAAAAAAGCCTCAAGGACATTAAAGTCAATTCATTTTTACTCTATTTTGCTTTATTGAATTTTTTTTTCTTTTTTTGTTTTATCATGTCACTTTGCGGAACTGTGACCAAAACGTGTCAATGACCCTCTGTAATCACACTACGGGCTGAAATGTGGTGTGTTCGGATTAAAAAAAAAAAGAAGCTCAGTTTAAAAAGTACAAGCCCAAAAAGAACACCCAAGTTCAAAAACACATGATGTGTTGCTTGTTCACAAATGGTCAGACACTTTTAGGCCACAACAATCATTCTCCCATCACTTTGTGGTGAGAGCAACACTAAACGGAGCTACAGAGATCCCGTCTCCATAAAATACCATGTGAATTAGAGGATTGGGACCCAACACTGAGTAGATCTTAACCCTACAAATTTCCTAGGCGAACGAAAATCAGGATGAGGCAGATTTTCAAATTAAACAATCCCTGGACAAGTCCATCCTATTATGTTGATTCTTGGTTGGCTTTCAGTTCAGACCAAAAGATTAAAGCTTAGCCATGGTCAGCCCAAGCTCCAACTCCATCAATGTATCTCAGCCCAAACTTAGCCCATTATAAAGCAGAGGCTTCAGGGTGAGCTAGGGGTAGCCCAAACTAGAAGCCAATGATCTGTTAACCTTACAAAATATTGTACATAATATAATTATATATTTTATTTTTATAATTATATTATATAATTTATATTACTTCTATTGCAATTAGCCAGGCCAGACTCTTCAGAATGAATCGGCCCTAACCTTACAGGTTAGAACTTTGGTACAAACATGGGCCAGCCTGCCCAAAGTGGGGGCTGAATGAGTTGGGCTTTGGGGCAGCATGGCCAAAGTTGCAGCCCTAAAATCTTTCTAAATCCCAAATAAATGCCAACAAATGCCATTCTAATTGCCAGGTGTGCTCTTGTCTCCATGCTCTGCTTAATTAAAATCAAATTATTATGATGCCCTTTAGGTCCGATATTCATGTTTTCTCTCGGCAATATGCAAGTACTGCTCATGAACCAGCCTGATGTGTTGAAGGAAATAAGCCATTGCACATCTTTGGACTGGGAAGCCTTCATATCTACAAAAACTGTTCAGGCATTTGTTTGGCCAGGGAATTCTCTCCTCAAATGGAGCAGTATGGGCTCATCAAAGGAAAATCTTAGCTCCAGAGTTATATTTGGATAAGATTAAGGTAAACCACACCAATGAAATGATCATCAAACCAATGGGATGGTTGATGTTGTTGATACATAGAATATCTACTGAATTTATTTCCTAAACTTGTACTATGCTGAGTATCCATATTACTAACTATTGTAGGGTATGGTAAACTTAATGGTGGAGTCAGCGAATTCACTAGTGACATCATGGAAGCTTAGAATTGAAATTGAGGGAGGAATCGGAGATATAAAAATTGATGAGGATTTGAGAATCTTGACTGAGATGTAATTTCTAGAGCTTGTTTTGGAAGCAGTTATTCCAAAGGAAAAGAGATATTCCTAAGACTTAGAGCCCTTCAAAAAGGTGACAGCTAAGAGAGGTTACGATTTTGCGGTTCCTGGCATGAGGTATGAGTTTTGCCATTTTTTCCCCTTATTTCTAATAATTTCATGACTTAAAAAATGATAAATAATGGAAGTGAGCATTTTAAGATTCAAAACTGATCAAAGGTTTATGTTAAGTGATCATTAATGTTGTATTTAGCTTTGTTGATGTTTTGTGTTGCTTTCTTTTGTATTTAGTTTATATAATAATTCTCCCTCAAAATTATAACACTTACTGAAATTCAACTTCAAATATTCTCATGATTACATTAGTCCATTGAAAAAATGGGAGATACATTTTTGGAAGATTATTACGATTCCCAACTCCATGATACGCTCCTTTGCCGCAATAGCTGCCATAGTGTGAGCAGTCTTGTTGTAGGCTTTTGGAACATGCAAGATGTGGATATTGTTTAAGGACTGCCTAAGATGCAGGCAGTTCTGAATGATGGTTTTGATTTACTATAGGGGTGGACTGTTTGTATCTTGAAGTAACTTCATAATAGAGATATTATCTCCTTCCAAGAAAATAGTTTCAACAGTTAGATCTTGAGCAAGTTGAGCAAGTTTTAGGCTTAGATAAAACACCCATGCTTCCGCTTCTTCTACTAAACAAACATGAAGAACCTTTTATTTACCCTGTATAAAAGAGAATGTGTGTGGTCTTTAATTAAAGTTGTGATAGCATTGTAATTTTTTATTGCACCATCTACATTTATTTTAATTGAGCCAATAGTTGGTGGAATCCAATGAGCAACTGAGTTGCTTTACTACATTATAGTTGAGCCTTAATTAGACATACTTGAATCTTCAAGATAAGCTATCATATTCAGTTATTAGAGGGGTGAACTAAGAATGATTGACTCTGCTGAAATAGGCATGTTTAAAAAAACCAGCTTATTATGGGCTTTCCAAATGGACTACAACATCAAAGCACATGGTCTAAAACTTGACTAATTTGAAAGATACTGAAGCCAAGATTGAATCCATTCCTTATTCATCTTAATCTTTAATACGTATCATCAGTGCTGATCTGAACCAAACAACTAGGGCGAAATCACATATGAAGAAAATGTGGTCAATTGTATCCATTTCAAGTCCACAAACAAGGCAAGAAAATTGGCTTTACTGTAAATATAATAATGTTCAACCTTATATACTTCATTTAAAATATGGGGTAATGACCAAATTATTTAGTATGTATAAATATTAAAATGTGTTTTAAATATGAAAAAAAAAATGTTGCTCTACTAACAAAATAGCATCCTTAATTCTAATCATTTCCTTTAAACCTTATGTATAATATACTAAATTGTTTTACTATTTTTGTGAATAAAATTTAACACAACGTCAGCTAAGAATACAATTTAAAGCCAATTTTTCATATGATTGCATATTAATGAACAAGCTATACATCATTATATCAATTTTCTCAACTTATCCACCATGAATGGATGATTTTTCCTTTGACTTATCATTTTCTAAAATAATTGAATGCCATAATACAATCCGTACAAAGTATACTTAGAATAACTATAACAAATATTTTTGAAACAAAGCAAATTAATCCAATATTTTGAATTTGTAACATTAAAAATCTATGATCGAAATAAATTCATACAGACTTGTATCAAGAATAATATTATTAATAATCATTTCACTAAACAGTGCAGCTAAGATACATGATATCATTATTTTAGAATAATTTCATGGGTGAAATCACGTAAAGTAAAAAAGCCTAAAACATGAAATAATCAACTAGAATAGCTTGTCATTAATTAGGTTATTCTTTTTTACCCTTCTTCTAAAGAATTTGACCACATTGTAAAGCACCTTTAGCATGACTGGTTAAACCACTTAACCTTTCACCATATAACAAAAACATACAACTTAAGAATCCAAAATACTTAGAGATGAAAAACCTAAAATATATATGACTCATGTGATCTTAAATATTCTTGATTATAAACCCTAAAACATATGGCTCATGTGGTCTTTAAAAAAGAAAATAATGAGGGAAAAAAAATCATGTACCTCATAAGACCCTACAAAAGGATACTTACAAACAAGGCAAAAATATAAAACAAGTAACATTATGATTATAATTTTTATAATGGAAATAAATAAATAACATTAGTAAAATGATTCATTAAATAATCATATATATATATATATATATAGGCTTGCATGAGAATTTTCTCTACAGAATAATTTCTTGATTCTCTAGAACAATGCCCAAAACATTGTTGAACGAAAAGAAACCTCACTAAAAGAAAAACTACAAAGAAGATTCAAAGAGGAAAGGGTAAGCCACTATAACCAGTACATGCTAGTGAATAATCATGTGTTATAGTTGGATTTATTGCTTGCAATAACTCATCTTGTGTAGGTTAAGTGAATTTCATTTTGTTCTTTATATTTTATGTAGTTTAATGCAAAATTATTCATAATTTATGTAAATTTATAGTCTTGATTTTTTTTCATTGTTGTAGATATAAGTTTTTACTTATTTCATTGATTTAAATACATGATTTGATGGAGTCTATAAACTTCTATTTGGCTTGAAAAGGTGGACCCACTAGTTTAGGAGTAGATTTTCTCATCTTAATGTTTTTCAAATTTTATAGGTTCATTGTGTTAAATCATTCATACAATGAATTTACTACAATCAAAATGTGTAAGTTTGTTTTTTATATGATTTGTGTATCCATTCATAATTAAATTCACTTCATAGGTTATTTGAGTTTACTTGTAGTTTCTATATTGTATTCATGGATTTTGAGTTTTGTTCATTTTTCAAATATGATCCATCATACTAATATGATTTAATTGGATATTTTGGATACATTTATTTAATTTAAACCTAGGAGAAAAATAAGGGTCTAAGTAGGTTTCAATAGTATTTTCATCATGAATGAGAGAACATTAGTTGTAGTAAATAATTGGCAATATTAAAGTGTTGGCTACCTAGAAGTTCTGATTGGATGAGATTGGAACTCTAAAAGTTTTAATTTCTCTAATAATAGCCATTAATTTTTCTTCAATATTTTTTCTTGCTTTGTGTTTTCTGATTTTCGTCTTGCGCATTAAAAATGCTCATTGTAAATTATGTGTGTGGTCTTTCGGTATTGTAAATGACATTGATTACATTCATCTTCAGGCTTTAGAATATATCTATATATATATATATATATATATAACTTTGTATATATTGTTCAATTAAAATCCAATTCTTCCATTAGTAATGTTTTATATAAATCTAAATTGATCATTCTATTGATGTATGCATGCCATCTATAACTTCATTTATTTTTTATACCTTTGATTAGAGATATTATTCCTTAATCATGAGTATGCTAGGAAGACAACATAATACATCTCAAGTATCTATGTATTAAGACATTATTGTTAGATTAATTCTTTAAGTTTTATGTATTCTAACTTTACCTTTTGTTATCTATTGCTATATTGTGTCATGAGAATCTCTTCAAAGGTTGTAAATATTTCTCCTTAATTAAATTTTCTTTCTTGGATAATGAGCATTAAATTATGTGGATTGATATAATTAAGTATTCATATTTACATGTGGCAAGTCTGGAAGACTAAGGTGAGATTATTCAATATTGGGTGAAAATGACCATGGATTAGTTGTTATTTATTGAATTACTCATATTTATTTATAGTTAAGGATAAATGACCCATCCTCCTCAGAATATTAAGAGATTTTTATCCCTAATAAGGAGAAAATATAGAGGTCCAATGCCTTTGGAGTATGGGGTGAGACTGAAATTCAAACTATTGTTTATGGAGTATATTTCCAATTTTGTAAATGAAAATGTGGAGCATAGTTGGTAGTTTTTTCATTTATATATCATTTGTATGGAACATCAACATGCATTATATATGACATCTCTACTTGTGTATTTATTTGTATAAAAACCATGTATAGGTTAGTGAAGGACAATGGTCATATTAGCTCTACGGTGTTTCTAACTCTAGCATTAGTTTCAAGATGGCAACCTATTAGTGCTAGAAAATGGGAGAAGCCAAAGTCAAGAGGTTCTTGGTCAAGGCTTGAAAAATCATCTAGAATGAACATGGTTCTAACTCTAATATTAGTTTAAAGATGAAATCTTAGTAGTGCTAGAGCATGGGTAAGGTGAAAGTCAAGAGGCTTTTGGTCAAAGCTAGAAAACATTATCCATAATGAAAATGGTTCACTAAACTTTACATCCATTTTTTTAGAGTTGATAAATTCACACCCTCCTATTTATATATCACTTGATGAATGATTCTATTCTACACATTAAATTTGAATAAAAAGTCCAACAATGTTGGAGCATGGGTGAGACTGATATTTGAATGTCGTTACTTAAGTTTAAGATCACTCATTAAGAGATGAATTTATTTAACTTTAATTTAAATTTATTCATTTGTATATATATCCAATGAAATGATTTTTATATAAATCATTGTCTTCATTCTTTCTCATCATAGTTTAACTCATATTATTTATATATTTCTGTTATCATTTTTAATAAAAATAAATAAAATGAAGATCTAGTATGGTGAATTAGGTAACCACAAAAGTGGATTGATAGGGTTACCTAATACCATCCACAATGTATAATTTACCAAAGATTTTAGGTAGGACTTGGCCTTAGAGTGACTATGAGAAAAAAAATTATGAGATATTCATATTGATTTAAATAAAATGACGCCTAGTCACATCAATAGAAGTTTTGGTAGTAACACCATACAAAGAATGTTATGGTTTCGATAAATAAACCACATTTTTTATCCCATCATTATGTAATGTAAGAATTGATTGAAGTAAATATACCTATAGCCATGATGTAATTTGGTTAGGTTGATGCTATTGTATATATATATATATTTTTCAATAGCTTGATTCATCTCAAGGTTTAAGTCTCAGAAGGATGAAAATTAAATACTTCTTAGGCCTCCTCCTCATGGTGACTGGTTATTTGTAGGTATATAGTTAACCTTACCTATCCCTATATTCTTACATGAAGATGTAATTCTAATACTTGATCATAATTCCATCTTTGAAAGATATTCAACATTTGCACTCCTTTCCATATTTCTTTTCAAATCAGAACATTTCTAAATTGAGAAACATGTGGTAGGTATTTGATGTTTTACTCTTTAGCTTAAATTTAAATAAGTTTTGCCAAACATATCTATAGAGTTCTTTAAACTAGTACAAAAAATTAGTCAACTCAAAAAAAACTTGAAAAAAATCACAATTAAATCACTCTTCTTATTAAGTTTTTACTTGAATTCATCTAATGTGACATTTTGATGATTTTTTTTTATTTGGTTACTTATACTTTTTAGTTTATAGTTGGATAGGTTTCTTGATTTACAAATCTAGATGTACGATATAACTAATGATAAAAAGTGATAATAGTGGAAATATAATTGTATCTCAGTTATCTTCCAACCAAAAGCAATAGAGATATATGGAGACTAGAAAAAGAGATCTGCTCTTTGATTTTAAAGACAACAAAGGAACGAGGAGAAATGAGAGAGGAGAATGACCTATTACAAAAGATCCTTCAGGTTGCTAAAAGCAGTGACCTAGGGCCATATACAATTGAAAGATTTATAGTTGACAACTGCAAGAACATATATTTGGCGGGATCTGAGACTATTGCACTTTCTGCAACATGGTGCATGATGCTATTAGCTTCACATCCAGAATGGCAAACCCGTGTCCGTGCTGAGATATTAGACCTTTGTGGGGGAAAATTACCTGATGATGCTATGCTTCGTAGGATGAAATCGGTATGTGAAGAAATTCAAAGTTAATTAATACCAGTGTGGTAATCCTTTGTATGAATTATAGATTTTGTTGAATTAGTACATATGACCTAAATACATTTTTTTTTATTATGATTGCTAAGATATTTGATACCCTATATCCATGGATTGCAGTTGACAATGGTTATTCAAGAGACGTTGCGTCTTTATCCTCCCATCTCAATCATTGATAGGGAGGCCTTGCAAGACATACAATTTGGAGACCTTCATGTTCCAAAAGGAGTTCATCTATGGATTTCGGTCATAACATTGAACCTTGACCCTGAATTTTGGGGAGCTGATGCTAACAAATTTAATCCTGAGAGGTTTGCTAATGGAACACTTGGTGCATGCAAGCTTCCACACCTCTACATGCCATTTGGTATTGGGCCATGCATTTGTTTGGGACAGAATTTTGCCATGGTTGAGTTGAAGATTCTTCTCTCCCTCATTTTATCTAATTTCTCTTTGTCAGTGTCTCCTAAATATCGTCATTCCCTAAGCAAATGCTACTTTTAGAGCCTGAACATGGAGTTGATCTTCTAATTACAAGGGTGTGACTTGAATAAAAGAATTGTAATGTATGGAATCTCTTCTTATAAATTTGGATGATATATTCAACACTTTAACCACATCATTTACTGCACTACCAACACAAATTCAATTCATCATTAACATCATCATAATGAGAACTTGTATTTGATTTGTTTACATCAACCATATGATTGGTAGTATATACACACACACTACTTTTGTGCCAACTTTTATGCTTTCTTTTTCTCCATGTTTTTGGTAAGATGGAACTAGGTAAACTTTAACCATCTATTAACAAAAGTTACATATTAAAAAATCTTTAGCAATCTTTTAATCAAAATGAGACACTAACGAGAAGGATACAATAAATTAATTTCTTGGTTTAAAATGAATAGGTCATCTTCTTAATAATCTCCCTTTATTTCGAAGGTCTTGAAAAAAATTCAACAAGAAAAACCACTATCTTTTAATTTTTTTTTTCATGACCTTCCTCTTCCCTTTTCCCTTTAGTAATATATAACCTCATGTAGCAATAATAAAAAATACATAATAAGAAATAATGCTTGGTTGAATTAGAACTTAAAAATAGTACATTTCAATTTAGTAAATAATCTAATGTATCGTAATCTGAGAAAACTTCAAAAAAATTTCATTATTACTTTCTTAAATAATGATGCTATTACTTGTTGTGTCATGCTACCTATCAGCACCCAAATTTTGACTTGGATTTCTGGGTAGATCTAGTATAGTCTCAAATGTAGTATTAAAGCAGAATCTAGATAACCTTGGTTTAAAAGGATGGATCCAAGCCATAAACCACACAAGCCTCCAAAATACTAATTAAAGATACAATAAAACTTGCCAGAATCTCTAAAAGACAACAAAAACCCTAAAAAACACTAAATACCTTAAAAAGCCCAATTTGACCTAATCACTTTAGAATGCTAGACACTTTCTTTCAATGATGTTTCTTAAGAAATTGGTTATGTGTTGGGAGATCTACAAGCCTAACCATTCAAGAATCCTTTGGGATGCGGCAATAATAATCAAAGTGAAATAAAGAGCATACACAAAAGAATAAAAGAATAAACGATTTATATGAAAAACCTCAAAACCAAAGAAAAACCATGGAATCACAAAAACAACTTCACTATAAAAGAAGATTATAAGCTTACAAGCTTCACCATCTCTTACACACTCTATCACAGCTTAAAACCTTGAGGAGAACCCCTTTCTCAATCCTTTTCTCACAACCCAGAGAAGACATTGTTCTCTCATCTTAAAGAACCCCTTATGATGAGAAAACTCTCTCTCAGCTACAACCACTTCCCTTGCTCTCTCTTAGTCTCTTTTGGCTTTCTTAACCCCCTAGACAACCATAAGAACATTAAATAGTCCAAGAGAGTTGATTTTGCTCGGACTCCTACCAAAACGCGCGCCTTCTATTTTTGTTCTCATGAAAATAGGGTTTTCGCTTCTTGGCTGATATAACGTGTTTAGACCTATCCAAGTTGGATCAGTCCAACATGTTTAGACCAGTCTAGATTGGATCAATCCAACATGTTTGGACCTGTCTAGCATGTTTGGATTGGTCCAAACTATCAGCTTCAATTTTTTAGGCTTCTTTGTTTATCCAACTACATCAGGCTCCACACCCAACAATCTCCCACTAAGAGATTGATGTTCTTCCCCTCATCTAGCCACTGCACCTATGATTTATAAACCATGTAGAGACCTCTTCCATTTCATGACCTTTTTGTAACTCTCTTTCTTATCTTAAAACATGTCCCTAACCTTGATCTCTTGGATCCCTCTAGCTGGAAATATTAACACCTTCAACAATCTTTACTTTAGCTTTAACCTCAACCCCTTGAAGATTTCTTGTTAAACCTTGCCTTCACCCACATATTTATCAAGATATGAACCTGTGACATATTCAATACACTCCACATTGGCTCTCACCCTAGAACCCACCTTGGAGATAAACTTACAGTTGTCCTTCTTAGTGAACACTATGCCATATACATGAAATGCACATCCACCTCTAATTGAAAACTTAACCCATTTGCAAATACCATAAACATTCTTTAACCTTTAGTATCACTGCTACACACACCATCAAGTCAATTCGATCCTGACACCATCTAACTCAATCACAGCCAAAACCATAAGTGTAGCTACCCCAAGTCAACTCAGCTAGTCAACTCTAAAGAGGTACCTTGACCTATCCTCCCTAACCATAAGAACCTCCTCACCATCGTCTACCACCTGGAAACCTATAACACCCATCTCTACTCCAACTGCAAAAGAGACCCTGCACCAGTGATGGTTTTTTTGTGAACCTTGTTTTTGACTACCCATTGTGGTCAAAGGAATACCATCAACTACTATACTATTACTCAGATAATGCAATCCATCTCCACACTTTTCTCCCTTCATTAGCATAAAAAATTCTTGTGTGATTTTCATGGCTCCACCTGTCGTTGAATACCTATAACCCATGTAATCTAACCATCCTAAGAATATTAAATTCTTCCACATCTTTGGGACATATGCCACACCACCTAAAGTACTAACCACTCCATCAAAGATCTTGATCTTCATCATCCCAACACTCATGATTTCACAAGTGGACCCATCACCTAAAGACACAAAACATGTTTTCTCCTCTTGAAACAAATCAAAATATTCTTTCATAGACCAAATGTGAACAAGACAACCCAAATCTAATATCCACTTATCTTGAGAAATGGTGTCCATACCTTTGAAGATTATGAGAGCCTTTCTAAGATATACCTCATGTTCATTTTCTTCTTCTTCAGCAACCACAATCCTGGGACTATCACCCTTATTCCTGTTAGCACATTTTGTACAATCCCTCTTTATGCAGCCAAATTCCTTGCAATGAAACACTCCACCCTACCTTTTCCTCTAAACTTGGACCTATTACTCCTAGATCTGCTCGCAAATGACCTTCCTCCTACATTCAAAGATTCTCACTCACTGATTAATCACATGAGAATTTCCTCCAAACTTTCTCACTGAGTATAACACTCACCACATCATCAAACCTAAGTGTGAGCAAACCTAAGGAATTGCTTAATTTTGTGACCAAACCATCTCAACTTTCTAAAAAGAGGATAACAATACTAAGTCCCTAACTTCTTCTTCAAAGTTGAAGCCTACCAAAGATAACTGCAAGTAACTTTGTTGAACTCATTCAGATGTTCAACCACACTTCCACCCTCAAATATCTTCATGTTAAACAACTTCTTCATAAAAACACCTTATTTGATGTCGATGGTTTCTCATACATCCAAGAAAACATCCATAAGATCTTTCGTGGTTTTCTCTTTGGGAATATTAAAAACAACCAACAACAATGAAGAGAGATAAATCATACCTAGGGCTTTTCTATCAAGCACCTCTAAATCTGAGTCGAATATAATTGCAGACTTCTTCGTTTTTCCTCTAAGTAGCTGATAGAGATTTTTCCTATAGAGATAATCCTCTATCTTCATTTCCAAAATGTAAAGCTCGAATTATTGAACTTCTCAACAACAAACCTTGCGGATTCTTCTCCCATTCTACCATTGCTCCCACTTGAATCAAAACTTACTAAACCTTGAACCTAGCTTTCCTGAACCTCAACTCTAATACCATTTGTTGGGAGATCTACTATCCTAACCATTCAAGAATCCTTTAGGATCCAACAACAATAATCAAAACAAAATAAAGATCAAATACACAAGAATAAATGATTTAAATGGAAAACCCTAAAACCTGTAAAAATTATGGAATTGCAAAAACGGACTTCACTATAATGGAAGATTACAAGGTTACAAGCTTCACCCTCTCTCACACACTCTATCATAGTCCAAAACCCTAAGGAGAACCCCTTTCTCAACCCTTCTCTTGTCACGCCCTGAAAACCTAGACCACATAAGGGCCCTAGATTTGGAGTGGAGATTAATCCGTTCATTCAAATCCTAATAAATCAATTTTTTTTGTCTTTATTTTCTATATTCTTATTTTTTTCACATAGATAATAAAATCTAAACTTTAAAACCATTGATCCATAACCACAAATAAAGCTGACAATTTCTAAATCACTTAACATGACAGTGGAAGGAACTAATCATTAAACTTTGATTAACAAATAATCTTCTACTTGATAGTCTTATCACAAATCCCTGAACTATAAACTAAAATTCCTTATAAATTTCCCAATCTAAAATTCCATTAAGACATAACATTAAACCTTACTGACTAAAACATACAATCAAAGTCTCTAACATCTAAAATAAGCATCCAATAAATCTCCATGCAACTCTACTATTACGCCTTTCTACAAACCCTTCCCATAGTTGCAATCACTAACTTTAATTTGAAAAACAACATTGTGGATGGGTGAGTCCATAGCTTTCAAATAATTACCCAAGACATACAACGGAATGTGGGTCAAGCCAAGTGCAAATGTTTTCAAAGAACACTAAGGTTTTCTTTGGCATTCAATATTAGATTGTGATTGGAGCAAAAAAGTGAAGTTTTTGGTATGCAATCAGTGTTACACCCTGCACCTAAATCAAGTAAGTTTAGAGACCCAAACCTAACACCATGTGTCTAGATTTTGAAACCTATGGTATTTTGAGTAAGAGGACTAACCTCAGTGCTCTAAGGACCTATAAATGCCTTAGGATAGACTAGAAAACCTTTTTGAGTAGTTTGGTAGGATCCAAATTGACCAAAGTGCAATAGAATCTGAAGTGTAGAAAATCATAGTCATGACCGGTCATAAATCTCCTGACCGATCACGACACCATGATCGGTCACACCCATGGTTCATAGCCTAAGGGTTGGTCATTATGAGAACGCTATAGACCTATTGTGAGATCTAGGACCGATCATGAGTGTGACTGGTCACGACTTGCAATTCTAGAAAAAATAAGCTAGGTGCAAAAAATACATAGCATCCTCTTATTTGTGACAAAATATAACCATAATGGGACTTAATTTAGGTCTAAAAGACTAATTATGACAAAGAAGAGAGAGAGGGAGAGAGAGAATTGTGATAATTGGGAGAATTCGAATAAAAATGATATTCTTGCTCTCCAAAGCCAAAGGTAAGCCCAACCTTCTTAGATCTAGACTTGTTTTGTTAGAGTTTAGAGAATTAGACTTTAGATTCATATTCTAGAGTTTCTTCTCATTAAATCTATGTAATATTTACAGAGATTGAGGATTGAAGATTGTGGGATTTCAAGCTTTAGAGAAGATAAGTTGGATTATAAATACTCTTGCAAACTAATGTCATTTTCTTTCTTAATTTTTGTAGGTCCTTATGAATTGATGAAAAATCCCATTGTTAGAAATGTTTTTGATTTGAAAACCATGAGAGTTTTGCTATAATTTGATGATCCCTTAATTAAAAGTCATTCACATGTAAGTAGAGCATTGTTTCCATCATCAATGCTCAAATCCTTTGATAAATTCATGATTATCCATTGAATTCTCATGTGAATTGCCAAGTAATCAAATCTATGTTTTTAACTTATGATTATCTCTATTGATAGGTCCATGGATTTTTCCTTCGAAATCCACATGTTAGATATGTAATTGACATGGATGGATTGATAAGAATCCCTAAAAAATTGATTATTATGTAATATGATATGATTATTCTAAGTGAATCTTGTTGAAATGCTATAAGAAATGTGAAATGTCACACAAATAATCCTAGAGGAGGGGGGGTGAATAGGATTTCTTAATTTAATTAACCCCTTTTTAAATTTACCTTGTAGTGGTTATTAATTCCTTTTGTAATTAGTTCACCTAAGTGAGTGTGTGCTTCAATGAAACTACTCAAGTATAATATCAAACATGTGCTAGATAAGAATAATATAGAATATATCAATGAAGAGATAAGCAATCACACAATCATAAACCACAACACAAGATTTATAGTGGTTCGGCACTTGGGCCTACGTCCACTCTTCTAAAGCTCACTACTGAGCTTAGGTATATTTCATTTAGGTGCTATTACAACCTAGGTCAATATACAAACCCTATTACTTGCTCACAAGCAATCCAAAATACAACACTCGGTATCTCCGGCGAGTGTGCACTACCTTCGGTGTCTCCGGTAGAGGTTCTCAAGCTTCCGGTGTCTCTGACGGAAGCAAAGCAATAATAAAAATGAATATGAATGCAAATAAATGCAAAGTTAAGCAAATATTACCATCATATGGTTGATGTTGCTAGTTGTTTAATATGTGGGATGCTCCTTGTTGAGTTGATGTGCCTTAGCTACCCACAAGCTCCAAGTACTTGGCTCTAGTGCTCAATGAGCTCAGCCAAAGGTGAGTTCCTCTAGGGAAAAATGCTCACCACAACTTCTCCTTAATAGTGTGAGTGTAGCTCAATAGGAGAGAAGAAATAAGAGAGAGAAGTATAGAATGCTAGCTACTAAAGCTCAGAAATCTATAAGCAATGGAGGTTTGCACAATGAAGAAGGCTCTCAAAATAGTATGTCACTTTTGCTCTCTAAAAAATAACTTAGAGTGTTGGAGTTATTTTTACCTTAAAGGAAAAAGTCCCTTTTATAGTGGGGAGGAGCATCCTTGGCCTTAGGATGAGCATTTGGCAATTGGGGAGTGAATTTAGGCCTTATATGAACCAAAATGGGGTTCAAATTTCAAAAATCTCTAAAATTGTGTGAATTTTTTTCCAAAATTTCCCTCCAAATCGATTGGGCATTTCACAATCGGTTTGGGCTCCAAATCGATTACAAAACTCACAATCAGTTTGGGATGTCATTTATGACCTAAATCGATTTGGCTTTTTGTAATTGGTTTGGATTTTGAAATTTTTTCCAAAACTTATACCGCAATCAATTTGGCTCTATGTGTTTGGGCCTCAGCTGAGAGAAAACTTGACCAAAATTAGTCTGCGCATTTCGTAATCGGTTTCACTGTGATTTTCTATATTTTTTATTTTGGTAGATTTCCTTTAGTTATCCTTGGGCATTCTTAAGGACCCTAAACCATGTCTAGGATTGATTTTAGGCACACAATATGACATGATATGCATGATATATACCTTCCTTGAAGTG